>JAUPFR010000003.1:77160183-77405425 GCA_036925125.1 Oreortyx pictus
AATCAATTTACACCGTAATGACAGGATCCTGAAAACTTCAGTTTTATCCACGCTTCCTTGTCCTTGTTTCTGTTTTGTTTTTATTGTGACCCCTGCTAAAACAGCAAACGTAAGTATTTCAGAGAACCTGTTTAACAGGTAACCAATATGATGAATGGGAAGCGTGCCTTCTTATGGTGGAATTAATAGCTACTGTGGTTTTTGGTCATTAAATATTTGAAATCATTATTCTAAAGGCATTGCAAAACAGTGAACCTCTCATGTCTATTTTTGCTCAGAACTTGGACCTCTACGGTTAAAATTGCTATTTTTTATAGTAAAATCTTTACTCCAGGAGCCCAAACTCTGGTGAACGCGGCTTTCTTTCTAAGCTCTACCTGTACTCAATTTATTAGCCCTCAATGCTTTTCTAACCCTCTTTGTTCCCCTCCGTGTGACCTTTAAAGTAGACTTCTTTCAAGTGTAGAGAAAAGGGAGCTGACTGTGCGGCTCCTTGGAATGCAGAGATTTTTCTAAAATTGATTCTAAGATTGGAGTATCTGCATCATGCTGTAAATAGCACACAGCTTGAGAGCTGTACGTGATGACTCTGCAGTGTTGCTATAGTGTCGTGGTCTTCAGTGGAGACTTTTGTTTTTGTCCCAGTGATCCAGTAGTGTCCCGAGTGCTCGTGGTTGCAGAATAGCAGTTGTTTCTCATTAGTACCCACAATACTTGTTTTTCAATTAAAGAACAATCAGTGTTTTGTTTAAATTCCAGGAAACTTGGAACAGCTGGACAAAAACTTGGAGGCTCTGCTGTCCTTTGCCATATAAAACATGATCCCATGGACCCTGGCGGATGCTTCACGTTAACCTCAGCGAATGTGGGGAAGTGCCAAACTGTTCTCTGCCGGAATGGGAAACCTCTGCCTTTGTCCAGGTGTTATGTGATGAGTTGTGAAGAAGAGCTGAAGAGGATTAAGCAGCACAAGGCCATTATCACAGAGGTTAGAGAACTCTGGTGTGGGTAAAAGGAGGACTGCTGCAAGTTGCAGCTTCCTTTGAGGTTATTTGCATGGTGGTATATGATATTACACATCTGTATTTGTGACCTCTAAGAGATGGCATTAATAGTATGAGTTCCAGAGTAGCACTTCTCCTTTCAAGGTGATTCATATCGTGCAATTGTGCCATTAAGTTGTTTTTCCATCTAATTGCCACACTAGATTTTGGTTAGCTTCTGAGATTGAATTATTGTGAGCACGCTGTGGTGAAACAGAAGCTGACACCTTTCCTCTGAGATGATCAGAGCAAGTAATGTCTTGATGCTGTCATGAAGATCCCCTCAGTCCAGAAAGATGAGAGCTGAGCACTTGCAATTATACCATCCTTACTGTAGGAGAATCCTTACTCCTGGCAGATTGGTTTTGTTGTCTGGGCTGTCTGTTCCCAGAGGTGCCCTCTGCCAAGTGGCTCTTGAAGAGAGCAGTTGCCTAAAAGGAAGAACCTATCCTTTGCTCAGTTGGAGGGCCATAAGAGAGGAGAAAGCTGCTTGCTGCCTTATTACAAGCTTAAAGCCACCGCTGTCAGCTGTGCATTGCCTCGTGTGACACATGCCTAGGAACAGAGAAATACTGTATCCTCTCAGTGGGGGAGGAAAGGGCAAAAACTCACTGCTGTACAACCCGTGAGCAGGTGTGCGTGTGTAATAAAATCGTGTGCTTATTAATCTTGCCAGGGAGAGATGATGACTGGAATCTCAAACGTGACAAGTTAGAAAGGAGTCACTCCAACATAGCATGCATCACTGAGGCACGCTCATTATGCTCTGTGAAGGAAAAGGGAGATTTCTGTGCTGAATCTTGAGATGACTCATTGATTTCATGCTTTGTTGATGGCTTATCACTTCTGTTAGAATCCTAATAGGGAAGTTAACAAGCTGACGAGGTTTTAAAGGGGAAGCTTTTTTAGTCTTGGTTTGCTTTTTTGTGGTTATTTGCTGTATAGTAATTGCTGCTGTCATCAGCTGGACCAAATGAGCGTAAATCCTCACCCCTGTTGTTGGTCTCAAACACACGATCAGCGGGCTGCAGCTCTCTCCACAGGCTGCCAAGTAACCAGGCTTGCTGTTTCAGATGCTCGCTATGCTTCTTCTGGCAGCTCAGATCCTAACCAGGGCAGGATCTTGGGATTTGGATATGCATGAGATTTACTTCTCCAGTATGCCCGTTTCTACTGGTGCCTTCCCTTCAAATATTATTCCTCCTCCTTTTGGAAATGTTATTTATAAGTGGAAGCGTAGTAAGTAATTAGAGCATGTAAAACATTTCACTACAGTGCAGCTGACTGCAAAATGCAGACTCGCTCTCTGCTGCATTTGACTTCCTTCATTTGAAGCTGTTTGAAAGGAACTTCAGTATCTGAAGTGATGAGGCAAGATGAAACCTACAATTGTTGCACCTGCAAGAGAACAGTCATAAGTAAATGGCCTGCCCCTATATCAAATGGAGCTGTGTGTGACTTCGCCCCGTATAAAGCCAGATATTGTGGGTGGAGGAGGGACAAGTCTGACTCATGGGTAAAACGTTAGTCCAGTTGGCTCTCACAGCTGCAGGAGCAGAATAGATGGGTCTTTGTTGCAGTCTTCTGCTTTGTTGGTCTGCATAGGTGATGCGGATGACAAATCAATAGTGTAGGAGGCTGAGTGCAAGGTTAGAAACCAGCTGTCACTGTGTTCTCATCCCGGCTCTGCATCCTTGCGAGTCGCTTTTCCATTTGCCCGTCAGTAAATGGCTGTGACTGGGGTGCTGCAAAAACAGGCACTGGTAGAGCACGGGGAGATGGGAGTGCCATGTATCTGCCTTGTTTCCGATTTTCTATCCTCTCTAATTTCAGGATGGCAAAGTGAATGGCGTGACAGATTCGACGAGAATCTTGGGATACACGTTCCTTCACCCAAGTGTTGTGCCCCGTCCTCACGTCCAGTCCATTACCTTAACTCCACAAGATGAGTTCTTCATTCTGGGGAGCAAGGGGCTGTGGGACAGCCTCTCGATGGATGAGGCAGTGGAAGCAGTCAGAAATGTGCCTGATGCGCTGGCAGCTGCAAAGAAGCTTTGCACTTTGGCCCAAAGTTACGGCTGCAACGACAGCATCAGTGCGGTTGTGGTTCAGCTCAACGTTACGGAGGACAGCTTCTGCTGCTGTGAACTTAATGGGGTCCCACCCCCCAGCCCAGGCATTTTCCCCCAGTCTGTCAACGTGGTCATCAAGGACAGGCCAGCGGATGCCCTTGGGATGCCATCTTCCAGCAGCGGCATGGCTTCAGAGATCAGCAGCGAGATCTCCACCTCAGAAATGAGCAGCGAGGTGGGGTCCACAGCCTCCGACGAACCTCCGCAGGTAGCCATGAACGAGAGCAGCCCGGCCTACCCCGGGGAGCAGCGCTGCATGCTGCACCCCGTCTGCCTGTCCAACTCCTTCCAGCGGCAGCTCTCCAGCGCCACGTTCTCCAGCGCCTTCTCCGACAACGGCCTTGACAGCGACGACGAGGAGCCCATAGAGGGGGTGTTCACCAACGGCAGCCGCGTGGAAGTGGAGGTGGACATCCACTGCAGCCGAGCGAAGGAGAAGCAGCTTCTCCAAGTGCCTGTGGAAGCCAGTGATGAAGGTATCGTCATCAGTGCCAACGAAGATGAGCCCGGCCTTCCCAAGAAAGCCGAGTATTCTGCCACGGGAACGATAGGGCGTCGGAGGGGGAACGGCTCTGTGGCGCCCCAAGAGAGGAGCCATAACTTGATTGAAGTTGCGACAGATGCACCGCTCAGAAAAACAGGGGGATACTTTGCTGCTCCGGCACAGCCGGACCCAGATGACCAGTTCATCATCCCACCAGAGCTGGAAGAAGAGGTCAAGGAGATCATGAAACAGCACCAGGAACAACAACAACAGCAGCAGCAGCAACAGCAGCAGCAGCAGCAGCAGCGGCAGTACCAGATGGACCACCTGGCAGACTACTACGATACGCCACTATGACCCACTGAGCTGCTTGGAGATGAACAGACAAGGAGACTTGTGAGTGCAGGACCCAGTGGGCTCACGCTACAGCAGGGGTTTCCCTTCTACGTTTCCTTTATACACTTCCTTTTCTTTATCCTGCCACTACAGATAACTGCAGCTTTTCAGTTTGTTAGGTTTAATATTCATTGACTTTCTTCTAGAGATGCTTTACCGGTAAAGTTTAAGATAGTTAATCTTCCCTTAACATATCAAGTGTAAAAAACAAACAAACAAAAAAAAAATAATAAAAAGGTTTAATATATTGCTGAGAAACAGATGATGATGTAATATTTTTTAAAATGGCTTGTTTGTTTTGTCTGAAAAGCAGGGCAGTAGCCAGTGCTAAATGATTTAAGTAATATTGTAATACTGTATTTCTTTGAGAGAAAAGGCTTTTTTTTGGTCTTGAAAATGATAGACATTTGTAGAATATGGAGACTAACTCCTAGGAGTTGCTTTACTCTTTCAGGTGACTTAAGTCACTGAGATTCACTAATTTTTCTCTGAGAGAACAGTTGATTGGGAAATTACTGTAAATAGCTCAGTGTTGTATAGTGATGCGTACATGTTTTGTAGCCTTGGCATTAAGGACACAACCTGAAAAACTGACCTTTTTCTTAAGCAATTCTTCAGGCCATGGTCGTTGAGCGTAGCGAGCGGAGTGACTGCGTACGAGTTAGCTAGAGCTAGGTGGTGCAGACCATTGAAAGGAACCCACTTTTTCCTCTGGTCTCTTTCTATCCTTACTTTTACAAACACGTTTTATTTGTGTTCCTTATTGCTGCCACAACCAGCATGATTGTATAGAGCTCATTTGCTGTAGAACATTTACAAACCGAGAGTTATATTAAAGCCGAATGCACAAATGAACATGTCATAATTTTTGTTATAATAAATATGAAATTTACAAACAATGTCTGGTTTTGTCTGGGTAGCTGAGCAGCAGCTTTCAAACAGCTCTCTGCACTTCATCGGCATACTACACAGCTTGTTCAGACTGCAACAGGTTAATGCTTTTCCATCTTGGTGTATGCTTTTTTTGACATATCCTCACATGTGCTCTTTTGGTAAGCAGGGGACCCCGTAGCTGTGCAAAATGCCCTGAAGAGATCCTGGACAGCAGTGAGGAATTAGCACAGTTCTTCTATTTCTCACTACAAATGGAGCTCTATCGATCTGCCCTTCACTGCAGTATTGACAGTAGCAGAAGACTGAAGAGGAGTGGTGCTCTGCATCTCTGCCACTGGGACTGGGCAAGCGAAGGTAGAAGTGACGAAGGGATAAAGTGGGCAGAGAGAGGGAGAAGGAGAACGTGGAGAGGGGAGGAAAAATAGAAGGTGGAAAAGAGTTCAACGTTTCCTACATAAACTCAGATTTGCTTGTATGTGTTGTATGAGTGTGAGCTCAGTGGCAGTTTTTTCCTCATGGGTCTCTGAAGGTGAGGGGTAGATGTCCGAAGCTGAGAGCACACCAAAGCCTACTGCTTCCAGCATGGGCCCTTTTAGGACTGCCTTCCAGAGTCAGAGTGTTTGTAGCATCGAAGCAGTGGGATTTGGGCAGAGGATTTCTCACCTGTCTGAAGAAGACATTCGTATTAGTGGTCTGTCTCAGCAAGTCACAATGAGAGGGACTGGTGCGTTCACAGGGACTTCTTGTTGCCCTCCCTGCCACTGGATCAGTAGGTTGGCTGTCTGGGAAATCCAGCGTTATTAAACAGGGCGAAGGGTGTTTGTTCCAGATTTAAAAGGGGATTTGGAAAACAAGGTATACAGTTTTTGCAACCTGTGACTTTTCACAACATCTGTGCCCTCTTTCACAAAGGGTGTTCATAGGTCCTTATCTGGTGAGCACTGGAGCTGAGGTCACTGACTTCATTTTGGTCACCGTCGTACGCGGGTTTGTGATTAAGTGGTCAGTACATTTCCGATGATTTGAGCAATCAGGAGCTATCTGACTGGAAAAAAGGATTTGTTTGCAGGATTGGACGGCTGTAGCAGGAACGAGGCCTAGGGGCTGCAGGGAAGGGAAGGCTTTTGGCTGAAGGAAATGTAGAGTCACGCTGCCTTTGTACTCAAACCTTTTGAGTCCCCTGGAAGTTGCCAGCAGCCGTATCTGAGACAAACAGAAATGCACAGACCGGAGGAGGCAGGTAGCTGGAGGCAGAAAAATGAACATAGCTGCATTGTTTCCTGGAACGTAACTTTAAATGGGGAGAAACGATGGCATTGAGGAGTTACTCCGTTGCTTGCATGCGAGCCCTTTCTGTGGCATGAAAGCTCTTTCATCTTGCTTTCTGCCATAGTGCTCTTACATAATGCGTTTTGTTGTGCATGAGCAACCCGTTGGCTTGAATGCTTGTGCATTCAGAGCAGGGCAGGGGCTCCTCATTGGTAACCAGTGCTGTGGTGCTGCTGCCTTCCTGTGGCTTATTGCTTTCGGAATGAGCCAAATATCTGTGCTGAGTATCTCCCTCGTTACTGGAGGCGGCCGTGCTGCTACTGTGGTGCCCCATGCGTTACCTTTTGAGCATTCTCTTCGTAATGATCTCAGGCTGCTTGCTAGCTGTTGTGCTTTCAACTCATACCTGCAGTGTTCTAGCAAATTGTACAAGTATATGTCCCACTGTCACTTTGGAAGCACATCCAGGTGGGGGGAGGTGTTACTGAAGTGTTGTGCACCGTCACAAGTCATCTCTGAGGATTCCCCTGACATTAGGTGTCGTTTGAATAGATAGCCTTTGTGTTTGGAGGCATGTGTCCTGAATCGCTTCAGTCAGCCCCACCAAGGGGATGGTGTTTTAGCCAAGTTGAAGTAAAATCCGGGTTCTGGCAGTAATAACACTGGAGAACAGTGGCATCCACCCATCTCTCCCACAGTTTGCCTTGCCAGATGACACAGATAGATATCTATACAGAGGGCTGGAGCAGCTCCTCTGCAAAGAGAGGCTGAGGGAGCTGAGCTTGTTCAGCCTGGAGAAGACTGCAAAGAAGCCTCATTGCAGCCTTCCTCTATTGAAAAGGGGATTATAAGCAGGAGGGGAATCAACTTTTTACTGGAGTAGATGGTAATAGGACTAGGGGGAATGGTTTTAAGCTCAAGGAGGGAAGGCTTAGATTGGATATCGGGGAAGTTCTTGGCAGAGAGAGTGGTGAGGTGGAACAGGCTGCCCAGAGAGGCTGTGGATGTCCCATCCCTGGAGGTGTTCAAGACCAGGTTGGACGGGGCCCTGGGCAGCCCTGTCTAGTACCACATCTGGAGGTTGGTGGCCCTGCCTGTGGCAGGAAGTTGGAATTTGATATTCCTTGGGTCCCTTCTAACCCAAGCTATTTTATGATTCATTCTATGATACGATCCTGCGTCTCTCTGCCATTATCTCTGCACCAGATGCTGATGATGTCCTTTGGCTTCAAACTTGCAGCTTGGAAATATTCACTGGAGTGGCTCAGTTGGAATAACCCAGCCTAAAACTCAAGGGTGCAGAAGGGCTTGAATTATTTCCAGCAATGCAGTAGGACTTAAAGGAGCAAATAAATCAGTATCCTTAGCCCAGTCAGCCTGCTTTCCTGGCCGCTGCTTGCTGTGGATGGAGAGATGAGCTTGTCTTAACAGGAGTTGTCCCTCAAGCCTTAAGTTGAACAGATCTGAGCTCTGCTCTGGCGTTGGGTCCCAGGACTTAGGCTGGAGTGGGGAGTGTGGACAGTAGCTGGCCCAAAAAGGATCTTCTGCTCTCTTTCTGTGAACCTGCTTTGCCATCCTGCCTTGTTAATTCAGTTGACTCGCTTCAGGGCCAACTTATTGCGGTATCATTGGATTCATCGATTTGCTTCTGACTGATCCAATTGTTACCTGCATGCTGGCATCTGCTGTGCAGCGAGGACCTGCGCGTTGTGCCTGAACCTGCTGGAGGGAGAGCCCGACATGAGCACTGCTGGGAAGCCATCGTGTAATAACACTGATCGAGGTGCCAGGCAGGGCCGGTCGGACCTCCAGCAGGGGGACCCCAGCGCTGTGATGCTGTCTGGAGCTGATGCCCGAACTCTGCACGCCCTTCTCCTCTCCTGCTGGATTTAGCACAGCTGCACGAAGAGAAGTCCCTGTGTTTTAACAGTGAAATCACCGTTGACTCACAGAACAGATGGAACTGTTTCGCTCGTTCAATATATGCTGTGGAGTGCTTTAAAGAAAACTAAGACACAGCTATGGGGGAAGGCTGGTACAGCAGAGGTGTGTGAGTCAGTGACTTGTAAGATGCTGTTTCATTGTAAACGCTACAAAGGAGGGAGAGGAGAAAATCCCTGCTGTTAATGCTTCTCCTGATCCCAAAGAGCTGAATGCATAGAACGTGCAGTGAGGTGCTCTGTATTTAAAATTGGATGGCAACGGAGAGCAAAACCAGCTGTGACTTTTAAAAGTTTTAGAACAAATGGCTGCTTGTGCCCTAGCAGCCAAAAGCTGTTCATTGGGAGTGCTGGGAGTTGGCAAGTCCCTACGTCAGAGCCATTTAATGAGGGTTTAAAGGGATCGCCCTGTTCTCTCATCATGGTGGGCAGAATTTGACCACAAGGTTTCTCAGTCACCTCTGGTACCAGCATAGTCTTTCTGAGGGGTTCTTGAAGTGCCTTGAAATGACAAATTAGGACAGGGTGAAAGTGAGCCTGAAGTCGCCCAGCCTGCTGCTTCTTCCTCTGCTGGTGAGCTGTGGCTTGCACCTGTCTAAGCCAGAAGCACTCTCCTTGTCACGAAGGTAAGAAGTGGCTTTCAGGCCTCTTTTTAATTGAAGCTGAGCTTTGGAATGTGGGGCAGAAAGCGGTGTGTTGCTGCTGCTTTTGGTAATTGAAAACTACAGGGGCTCCCCCTTGTGTTACTGCGGGGTGGGAGAATATGGCTACAGCTTCCTTGCGCAAGTGAAACCCGTGCCCCTACGCCCTTGCTCACACCTTCAGACAAAGCTGTTCAGTCACACGGCCGTGCCCATGGAGGCATTCCTGCCATCCACAGGAAGGAAAAATGCTTGTGCACTCCAACACACCAGTAATCTCCAATTAGGAAGTCTTAAGCTTCTTAGTTTTCTGTCTCCAGCTCTTCCAACGTCACGTGGCTTCCACCGCTGCGTGCCCAGAACTCTGCCCCGAGGGCTGGGAAGCCGCTGCGTTGGGTCCCTCATGCTTCACGGAGAAGGGCTGCGTGGATGTGCAGTGCCGTGGGTGTGTGGATGATGGATTTAGGCATTGCCTGGTGCTATCAATCCGGGTACTGTGAGTAACGCGTATGCGATGCACGCGGTGTATTTGCAGCTAATGAACCTTCAATGCTTCGTAAGCAGCTGGGCCAACCTCAGCCCTTTTTTTCCTCCCATACTTCAGCTGTCCGTGTTTAACTTGGACGACAGTATGGGTTAGCAAAAAATTCAAGGTTTTCATACAGACATGTAAACCTCTCTGCTATTGTTTCTCGTGTAGTATTTCAAAGCCTGCTTCAAAAGTATGGTCCTTCCTGTGCCTGTCTGCCTCGTGAGCCTTTGTCCATTCTGTTGAGAAACTAATTACCTGTGCACGGATGCGTTCCTCACACTTAAGCTTTCCTACGTGTCCTTTGAGCTCCAGAAAGTCCAGCAGCAGGTGCAACGTGTGCTAATGGCACAGCTGGAGATCAATAGCCCATTTGTAGTAATGAAGGGCATCCTGCGACTTTCCAATCCTGCACTGTCACCATCAAAACCAATTCCATCAAGCACAGTGACGATCTGCAGACCTTGGCTCATGTTTTATTTATGACGGGCGATGGTGAGCATCTGTTACGCTTTTATGCTGGGCTGGCATTAAGCTGCTATAATAGATTGAATGCCACCTTTTCCTGGAGATGGATGGTTGTGAAAGAGGTGAGTAATGATGAGTGTCCCAGCTGTCATAAGCAACGTGGTTATGGTCCTGTTTAATAACTTATCAGAGCCTCAGGAAAGGAGATATGTAAGATTTGCGAATGTAATTGGGAGATGGGAGTTACAGAAGGTCTGCTTTGTAGTTAGAGCTCAACCGACAGTGAATCTGAGTTGAGGCCGAAAATTGCCAGGAAAGAAATTCAGGCGAAGGTAGACCTGCACTTGGGAGTGAAATACATGGATTACCCAATTTCCATTCCAACTGTTCTTTGGTTCTCTAATCCCCGTATGTATTCTCATCACTCCGAAGCAGTCTCTCACGTAAACTGAGATCACAGTTTCCTTAAAGCTGAGCTTTGAACTCAGCTTCTGCAATCACACAACCATTTTGTGTTCGGAGTTGCTTCTTCCTATCAGGTATGCTCAAACTGCCCTGGAAAAGCCTTGAGTCACGGTGGAGTTAATATATTCTGGGGATGTTCACGGTCCTTTCAGCTCTTGTGGTTTTATGGTTCCAGATGAGTGAATTATTTAGTAAATGTAAAGGTTATGTTGAGCCTATTCTCGGGAGCAAATATCTTTCTTACCTGGCCCCAACCCCCCCAGTTTTTCCTTTTACATGGAGTATGAAGCAGCTTGCATCTCGGGATGCTTGTTTGCACAGTTTTGGAAAAGATTTTCCCCAGGCTGAGTTAATTTTACCGACAATTGTTTGAATAAAGGAGACAGGCAAATGGATGCTCAGAGTGACACGGCCCACCACGATGAACATTTCACAGCAGCTTAAGCAGAGCAGTGGGATGCAGAATTAGTGGCGTGGACTTTCTTTTTCTTTTAACACAGACATCCTAAATACCTATGCCCTCTGCTTCCTTCTCAAAACAAGGGTATGGGGAGACATTCTGTCAAAAAAAAAAAAAAAAGAAACGACTTCACATATCAGTGCTTTGATTGAGATTCATCTCTCTCTGAGGCTGTGGGAGGGGTTCCTCTGTGGATAACAAATGCCTGAGAGCTCAGATGGAATTTTTGCTCCCAGACTGACTTGAAGCTGTTTGCTCCTGCGCTGAAGGAGACAGGTGTGAATTGATAGGTTAAACCCAACAGGGATGCAGAGTGACTTTGAGATAAATCATCTACTGTAGTCAGCCCAGCGCCTGGCACCAGGGACCATCCGCAGCGAGGCTTTTCTCTTGCTCAGGCAGATCCAGCCTTGACATCTGCACCTGTCCTCTAGCACCCACGGGGGTCAGGGTAGTGGTTATTTTATTCCTCTTTCTGAAGCTTCCGAATCTGCTCAGCTTCCTGATGAAGCAGAAGTGACTCAAGTTGAGGCTTTTCTGTTGAAAGTCTGTCTGCCCACAACACGACCCATGAGAAGCGTGGGTTTGACCTTTACCTACCAAAAATCCTGTCCAGGACACTTGTGGATCCCATAAACATAGAAACTTCCCTGTGGTGGGCAGGGAGCTTGGTTTCTCCTGGTTGGTTTAAGGCCCACCCTGAGGGGAAGGCATGCTTCCTTTTTCCCTGCCCTAGTCCTCTGAGGAGTATTCCTGGAATCTTGCACTCCTCTGCTACACGTTCCTCTATGAAGATGAGTAGAGCAAACAGCACTGATGTTTATTTGCTCTTTGGCATTATTTCCCAGTGACCTCTCTCCGTGGTGGCAGGGATGGAAACAAAGATGAGGCACAGTGCTTTGCAAGAAACTGGCCATCATTGGGCCCTCTAAGGGCTCTGGCCCCTTTGTGGACCCCTCTGCTTGTGCCCATGCTCTCTGTGTTGTGGAGGGAACCTGTTTTAGAGAAGACGGATATACAGTTTAGAATAGACAGTGAAAATTGGGACTAGGATCCAGGTGAGGATGGATGCAGATGGAGAATTGGGGCACCCCAAGCTGCTAACACAAGAGGCCTGGAAGCCAGCGTCCAAGGAAGCTTTCTTGCTTTTCACCTTCTGCTCTTTGAAACGTTAGGGCTGCAAGTTGAGTCTTGAGATTGGAGCAGGCCCTGAAGCCGAGCACAGGGAGGTGCAGAATGGGAAGGGAAGGGCAGAGGCAAGACTGACAGGGAGGTGAGCTGTATAGGAAAGGAGAGGATTGCCTTGGCAGGGAGATGGATGGAAGCTAACATCTTTTGAGCCACTAGTGGTTAGCTGTGGCTTTAGCTGGATGCCAGACATCCCTGTAGCAGAATTCCCCGTCTCTTACAGCGCACAGCAAAGGCCCAGTTCTGGGCAAAGAGCTAGAAATCAAAGCCTCAATTTCATGGCTGTCATCGTTAATGTGAATAACAGCAAGTTTGCAAAACGTCTCCTGTCTTCTCCATAGTAATGCTATGGAGCTCGTTTATGTTCAGATTGTTATGGATATTTAAGATACTATATCAATGTTAAATACTCACAGTAAAGGCTTGTGCAGTCACTTCCTTATCAGAACTGTAATGTTTTCTTGTTAGGTGTAGTTGTTAGCTCAACTACAATACTCTGAGATACGTGTTTTTGTGTGTGTATAAATATATATATATGATATATAAAATAAGCTCTATTATGGTTCAAAAGAGCCTGATCTAGGCAGTGATTCTGAGCCAGCCAAAAGTGAATGACCACAGCCAGACTCAAAATTGCCTCTTCCCTCCCCATAAGCTGGCAAATCTTAGGTACTTAATAGCCCTTTTTTCTCACTCTCTCATCTATGAAGTCCAGTGATCTATTTCATCTTCCTAAAAAAAAAAAGGACTCTTATGTTCTTATTTTCTCAACCCTGGGGGCATACAATTACTGCTGTTCACTGGTGCTTTTCATGTTTAGATGCTGGAAGGATACGTGAACATTTTGTCACTGTTACAGAATTGCCCTGAAAAGCTCAATGGCAACCGGTGCGTACCTGACCTGGGCTCTGCTCATCATCAGCTGCAGTCAGCAAGCCAAACCTCGCTACGGAGGCAAGCAGTATCTTCATTAAGAGGAGAGCTGACAAATGTGCTGCCTCTTAGTGTCTGATCTGTGCTCAGTGAGATGAGAAAAATGTAGCAGACCTGGACAGTGCCTTTGAAGTTGGTTGCAGCTAGTTCCTCTTGGCAGCATTCCTCAGGGAGCACATGATTGCCACGCGACGACCCCCATGACTCGAAAGATAAAATATTTCACTGTTCCAAGTGAAACAGGTCACAAGTGTAGCTCAGGTTGCGATTCAGAAAGGCACTTGAGTGTCCCCTGCTTTGTGACTACTGCGGTTTAAATCAATAGGATGCATCAACAGGCACGGGATCTGCTCAAGGACTTCTCTGTATAGCTGGTTACCCATGCAGGCTTTCTATTCAATTCCTTATGCCAAGAGAGAGGGAAGGAAGTGGTTATTATCACCAGCTTGGCAGCACTGCAATTACAGCCTGTTAACTGTTGTTCAGATTTGCTCTGTACAGGGAGTAAGCAATAGAATAAAACACATTTTAAATGCAGGAGTCCGTTTGAGAGACTGAAGCAAAAAAGCCTTGTTAGAATATCCTCTCAGCATGTATTTTATTACATTTTATTTACATTTGGTGATTAGAGACATACTTCCAGTACCTTGTAGGACTGTGCATTTTGGGCTTGTTTCCCTTTATAAAGGCAAAGTCTAGTGCCTGCCCCTTGCTAAACTTGCTGTTCTCCAGCACAGGTCCACAACTGACTTCACACTAATGTAGCAAGATCCCAGACGTTGTGGGAGCTTTCAGAGGTCCTGTGGGTAGGGCGGCCATCTCTAACACTCCTGTCTCTAACGCTGCTCTTGGGACTGTGCTGAGCCTTGGCTGTGTGGCTCTGGAAAGCCCGGACAGTTCGAACAGCAAGGATGCAGACCACAAAGCTGGCAAAGTACAAACAGGCGGCAGCTACACCAAAGAGGGCGACGGCTGCGTCTCCCCCCTGGACCACGCAGTTCATGGAGGTGTAGCCGCGGCGCGCGTACAGCCTCTCACGCCTCTTGCAAGCTTCTGTGGCATTCACCTGGGTGACAAAATGCAAGTAGAGACCAACTGCAACGACGTAGCCCACGCCAGCCAGCAGGCTGAAGGCACATTCACCACCGAGCAGCCCCATCTTGAGGCGGTGGATGGGTTTTGCCCCCACGACGAGGAAGACGAGTGTGAGTGCTGCTGCTGCTAAGCTGAAGGCTACTCCGCCGTATACGCACGGGGCTCTCATCTGGGTGATCTGCATGTCCAGCTCCCTGACTTCCCGGAGCTCCGTGCCCTCGAAGGGGCTGTAGGCTGAATTTAGGTTAAAGGACCCGACGCCCAAGCCGCCGATGGAAGTGAAGCCTGCAATGGAAGCTTGGGCAGCGCCCACGCAAATCAGCACCAGGAGGTTGACTGTGATTTCCACCATCTTCAAAATGCCTGTGAGGAGCGGAACGACGGGAAGAGATATCAGAATCATGTGCAAACCGGGGGTGATAAAAGTACATCCAAAAACATAAACGGAGAGCACTATTACCGAGATAATCCTCCTGGCTACAGCAACAACAGAGTGCTTCTTTGAGGAGAAGAAGGGGAAAAAAGATGTGTAAGCTCTCTTGGGCACATTTCAGAAGTCGGGCAAATTACTTTTGTAAAAATTTGTCAGCATGTTTGATAAATGGGACTCCGTGAGGGGAAAAATCCATAAAGATTTTACTGTGCTTGTGTTACTGCCAAGCAAAGCAAATAACGATTGTATTTTGGCCTATAACTACTTGGCATAAACAGTCTGAACAAAAAGCTGACAAAAACCTACAGTCCTCTAAAGGCTTAAACAATCATGAAAGTTATTTAGGTCCTTAAAACTTTACTGCCTTAACTTACACATTTTTGGAGTCTAAGAGTTTGTTAATTTGAACTTATTATGGATCACTTCATCTCTTTTGGAGAGAACATCTCTTCGTAAGTATTAATCAACTGATTGGACAGAAGAAGCGGGGGAAGGGGACAAAAATACCTTATGTACGGAGGTAAGGGAATTTGAAACTTCATGCGTTCTCTTACACAGGTCCAGTTTCAAAAGACTTACTTGGATCTTCTTTTCCCTATGCTATGATACTGATAAAAGTAACGGAGGAGAAATGGCTTCTTGTAGTAGTTGCCTGTCAGGAAGGACCAGCATGGCTTAGATGAATCTGATTATTCTGTGACGGCTCACTAGGGGTCAGACTAAGATTAGTAAACACAATGTATGTTGAAGTGCAGCACAGCCAGAGTTGCCTGTTCAGGAAATGAAAACCTGTTGTGTATCACGTGTGTTGGTCCTCAAGTCCTGAAGCTAATTACTGATTTGTGAGTCCTATTATCTTACTGCAGCCTGACAGACAAGAATGTAAGATGCTTGACAGAGTGGTCCTGTGCTTGCCTTCAAAGTGGGGGGGAGGGATTTTTGGCTGGCATACAGACCTTCATTTTATGCTGCTAACATTGATCAGCGCAGCGTTTTCCTCCTGATCTGTGGCTCTGTTGCTATCAAGGCTGTATGGGCTTAAAAGAAAGGGCTGAAGCAGCACATGAGGGATGATGGATTATTGGGTATTCTTGTTCTGCCCCTTCTTATTCCCTCCACAGATCTCTGAGGCAAGAAGTACCTTCCTGCTGCTGCTTGCTTTCACTGCAAGGTGTTTGTGACAGTTTGTTGAGGGCCTTTGGCTATGCTAAGTATCAACTTTTCCTGTACATTCCCTTGCTGAGCTTCAGAAAGGGCAATTTTCCATTGTTAAGAGTTAGCACCTGCTAAAAATCTTTCCGTATTTATAACACTGTGTAAATAACCCATTCCAGTCCCCAGTGCTGCTGTTCCAAAACTCCCTAAGCATTCATACAAAGCCTTACCTCCACTGGGCTACCACTGTGGGACTGGCACAATGCATTCCTCTGCCAACGGAATGAAAAATAAAACCAGTGAGGGCTGTTGTATTTTTAATTGCAGCAGTAGGTGCTTTATGGCTTTCTGTGTGAAAAATGTCCCAAAGCAGGCCATTCAGGTTGGGTGGGTTTTATATTTACCCATACAGTTTTCACACGTGCCTGTTGTAGAACTGATTGGAGCGACTAAGCAATGAAGAGAGGTTCATGAGTGGGTACTCCAGGATTTATCTGCAATATGTGACTTGACATAAGAACAATAAAAAATACAGTAACAAGAACTCCTGTATTAAAGAAAAATCCTGAATCGATGAATGCTACATAGAACAAAGCTGTGAGGTAAAGGTCTGTGATGGCAGCCAGCAGAGTATTTTAAGTGGGCTACTGATGGAAATAAGGCCTTATGCAATCTTCAAGTGGAAATATTAAGCCCTACAATGTGTTCAAACCTCGACCTAGGCATCCTAAAAGCTTTGTACAGCTTTGACCTATTATCTACTATAGTTAAAAGCTGATACCCAACCTACAATACTACCATAAAGAGACCTGAGAAATAAGGAACAAAAGGACAGGACAGTGACAGTTTGCATATTAACTCTCTTAATGTACACTAACTGGTATATTCTAGCAGTAACCTACGTAAAGCATTGTGCTGCAGGCAGAAAGGGCCAAGGCGAATCCTCACTTCTGAGTCTACATTGCCATTCCTACTTTTTAGTTAATTCATCTTAGTTAAAGGTGCTGAAACCAGACTGTCAAAACGTCTTCTGAAGTGACAACTCCTTTTCTCTGTAACTATTCCATAATCCCATGCAACAATGAATGTGTTTCAAGACTTGAATCTAAAATGACAGGAGGCCTGAAAACCATAGATTCATAGAATTGTAAAACTTTACAGGCCATCCCCACCATGCCCACTAACCACGGCCCTCAGTGACACATCTACATGGTTCTCGAATATTTGCAGGGACAGTGACCACACCACCTCCCTGGGCAGTCTGTTCCAGTGTCTCACTGCTCTTCTGAAGAAGAAATTTTTCCTAGTATTCAACCTGAACCTCCTCTGACAAAACTTGAGGCCATTGTTTCTCACCCTAAAATTAGCTCAGTGAATAGCTGATTTTGGGAATGAGCCCTTTCCATACTGAGGAAGTAATGAGACCCAAGTCTGGATTCTTAGGCTGCCACTTCCTTTCCCATACCTTTCCACTCTGCTTTTCAACACTAAAGGTGAGAAGAACTGATGCAGTCTAGAAAGCTGTAGGTGTTGCCAGGAGCTTTCCAGAGGATTGCTTCACTCATTCCATTAAGTCCAAAACTGCAGTGGATGATAATTTCAATTTATTTTAATTGTTAACTTTGTTTGAATCCACTCTTTACTGCCATGAATAGGATACCTGCTGCATCAAATAGATTTTCTTTCAACAAACGCAGTCTTTCAATTTATATTTATCTGTTATTCACTGTTTTTCCTTCTCATTAGCACTGGGTGAACACATGGCTATTGCCATAGCATTAGTGTGTTGATCAATTGCTTTGTCTTATGACAAACAGTGAGCTCAAATACAGCAAAAAAAGCAGGCAGGCTGTAAGCATACAGATCCAGAGGCAGCCTTGGCTGGGCAGTCATCATGTTCTTCCCCAGCCCAGCAATACTCTGGCCAAACATTAGGTCCTTCCAAGAGCTGTTTTAATAAATTAGAAGAGCAGGAAACGATTCACCTCCTTTCTTGTGTGCTGCTGTTTCTTCCTGCAACTTTAGCAACCTGAAGTGACTCATAGAGGGTCTGATGAGCAATTGCGCTGACACAAGTTTAGCAGGGGAAATAACACAGCCAGAGAAGAATCAGAAAATCTCCTTTTCAGGTGTGGTGAGCTGTTAAATTTGCGTGCTTTATCTCATAAACCTACACCTCATCTAACTGTGTGGTAACCAGTAACTCACAGGTGTTCGAATGTTGTATGCAGTAAGCTGCCAAGAGGCTTTTCCACCTGGAGCAGAACAACCCCAGCGTTCAGGATCACCGGGGGTATGTATATGTGTCCGTGAAGTAATACAGTCAGTTCACGTGTCCCTATGTTTCTGTAGCTGACAAAAGCTCATCTGTAGGGCAGTCAGTCCCGGCTGTTTCTGTTGAACTCCCCCTAACCTCATGAGGGCCTGACTAAACAGATGCAGCCTTCAAAGTGTCTCCTTCCACTGTACCTTGGCACAGTAGTCACTTTTTTCCCCTCTGTTGATTGCAGGTGAACTCATCCTGACCGACTCTTTTGGTATCATTCCTTCCTCTCGATTTAACATCCCTGTGTATTTTTCAGTTATTTTATGTCTGTTTTCTTCATGTGCCTCTTGGCTCACTCTCTCCCTCTGCTTCCATTGAGGCCAGGTGCCACTGGGAACAGGGGTACCCAACCAGCAGCCCCAGAGGTGTGTGGCTGTCCCACTTGGATACATCGATCCCAGTGCCACGGAAATATACCAGGCTTGCACAGGGCAGGCAGGCAGCATGAGGAAACCGTGTCGATCCACGCAGGTAGGTGGTGCCTGAGCCACATCCCATTAGGGGTCGCTCAAGGAAAAGAGAAGAGAGGAGTTAAAGGCTACAGTGCGTGAGGTAAAAATAATTCACCCAGCTTTTCTCACGGTAAGTTGTTTTGTCTTCCAGTTTGGGTGGCTTTCTGCTTTTCGGAGGTAGTGGTGGTTTTTTTTTTTGTTTTTTTTTTTTTGTTGTGTTTTGTTTTTCCAAAGGAGCAGACATTTTTGACCATATATAGTGACTTACAAAAGCTGCAGTCGGTCCTGAAAAGGAACTCATGTGCTGAACTTCTCCTGACGGTGCACATTTTGCACTCCACAGAGGGTAAGTACACAGCTCAGTGCACAGCTTTGGTCACCTCTGAGCTAAATTGCATGGAGGAATGCAATGGGTTGGGAGAGGGAATAAATATCAAAGGAAGAGAGATGTTCCCCTCCAGGAAGGAAGGGGACAAAAATGTGTCAGAAACAGGGAGGAAGAAAAACTGGAGGAGGATGAAGAGGAAATGGGATGGGGAAAACAGTCACAACAGATTAAAATATTAAATCTGCAAGCAAAGTATTAAGCTCTCTTGCTGATGGTAATTGGTACAAAGCAAGATCTTCCTCTTTTCGAAAGCAGTAATGAGAATGAATCCAACTTCACTGATGTAAGTTTGGGGCAACACACAGCTTTCTCACAAACAAACCTCCCCATGCCACTACACTGTCTTTGTAGGCCTCCGTGTTCTTCACTTGCTGGTGGGATTTAGCTTTCACTGAGTTATGCTAAAATCTCCGTGATGTTCAAAGAAGGAATAAAAACAACTCTAAAGCAAGAGTTAGGCAACGTGAGACCAACAGTCGTTCCCTGAATCTTGGCTTTCCAAAGGACCCAAGGGAACCATGTACTCAGAGCCAGCAGAATTTTAATGGCACATAAGCACCCAGGACATGTAGGCTCATCTTGTTGAGATATCAACTTACTGAAAACGGAGGGAGAAACAGTTATAAACTGGGAAAATTAAATTATTCATGTACTCCAGAAAAAACAAAACAAAAAACTAGTATCTTCTAATAAGCTGTCCTTCTTTACTAAAGACACTTTCTGTGCTAGGAAGTCTCAAAGGACAACCAGCCCTGTTTTCAACGATTCACAGAAGCCCTACATGCATAATTGGAATGTTCAAATCCAAACGTATTGTCTTGTTTTTTTCCTGTGTGTAATATTCCCTTGAACAACTGTTGTCGTACCTGCGCTATCCAGCTGTCACAGGAAAGGGTAGGCTTGATTTGCAGAACTACTCCACCAGTATCAATCCCCACACAGTTTCCCACTGCTGTATGAAACTGATTTACCTGCCACAGAGACAGTTTCAGTGGTTGTTTCCCTGACTAGAAACAAGAGTTTTTTTCCCCCCTGGTAGTTCTACAAACTTCTAAAAGGTAGAAAGCAGAAGGCCATGCATTAAACTGTAGCACTTGGAAATACTGATTTAAATATAACGTCTGAAAAAGGCTTTATGCATATTTGCTGGTAGGTCTCGGCACAGTCACCTCATGTTCTCCCTTTTGGGAAACAGCATTTTTTCTTCCTACTGTACCTATACTTCTGTCAAGTAGTAAAACAAATGTCTTGTAACTGGAACAAACTTGGGAGGTCCAGAAAACAACGAAATGCGCATTTCTTATGCCAGCTTACTGTAGCCACTCCTTTCATTCAAACTGAAACATGTCTGCCTTTAGAAAGTATAAAGATTGAGGTGTTGTTGCTGTTTCAGTAACTGTAGTCTGGCTGAAGGTCGGTAAGGTTGGAGGAACCTGTGAACTGGAGCTCCTTACTCACTTTACAAGTCACAGGTTGTCATACCTGGTAAGCAGCATTCCTGACTGGGTGCATTTTTCTCCTTTAAGGGAGCTGTGATCAGTTGCTCAAGAAATACAGCGATGTATGTAATATCACATTGCTTTGCTGTATCATTAGTTAGCTTTGAGAGCCGCTCAAAAAGAAGAATTTTTCTTGCTTCTATGAATTTGGGCAAGGTGAAAGGAAGATAAACCCAGTGGTCTTGCAAGAAGGATGGTACCACTCTTGTTTTATACTGGTAGAGTGCAGACTTCACAAGGATTTCCCAGCAGGGAACCACAGACCGATGTCTAACACATACTAAAAGCTAACACGACTTTGCAAGGATCTTTCCTTGCTACCTTAGGTGAAAATTCTCAGCTGTAGTTCTCCTCTCTCTAAAAACAATAGCATACACAAGCAGAATCCCCGGAAGTGGATGAAAACAACTGATATAAAAATGTGGGCAGAGTCAAGTCCCATATCTTGACAGGGCAACTATTTGCTGAAGGTAGAAACTGGTATCCGTAACTACTGTAGCTCCCCTTCATGTTTTTATAGAGCCTAATGGCTATTTGTATTTCACAGCAAACAAGACTTAGCTCCAAATGAAATAGTCCTTGGGACAGGAAGGTTACCTGCAGCTTTGCTATGCACTCTATCTTGTAAATGTGCCATTTTTGTTAAGTACTTTGAATCATCTGGATTATCTTCATTTGTATAGCTATATGCAGTGCCCACTGGAAATGTCTTCTGTCTTTCCAACTTCAGGATTAAAAAATTTGATGGCAAATCTAGTGTGTTAGTCACCCTGTATTTAAATATACTTTCTAAGAGACAGATAGGAGGGGAATGTTAACTAACTACAAAAATACACTGAAATAAATTAACTGTTATGGGAACAGCATATGACAGATTTGAGCACAATTTAAAAGAGCTAAGAATGTAGAGGCAAAATGTGACGATAAAAACTTAATCCCACTAGGTGCCTCCACAGAAACATATGTATCCTATTGACCACACTGTTGAAAAGATCTATCTTGTACTGCCGAATATACTTCTCTAACACTTATTTTAATCCATAAAGCTATCTGCCCTGTGTACATTTAATGACTCTTCAATGCTTTTCAATATACGTAACTGGAGTTATGGAAGGTCTTTTACTTCAGTCCAATGCCTCCTGCAAAACATTATTTCCCTGCCACCATTGTTCCGCAGCATTGGATGTCATGCAATGTTTGGCAAAGTATTTTTCCCTCCTAATCTCAGGTCAGACTCTCAAAGAAGAGCAGTATCAGGACCTAGCAGTGCAATGTAACGATAGCAGTAGAACTGTTATGAACAATGGCATAATTCAAACCGGGTGTCTAATAGTGAGATCCCTCTGCTTAGGGAGACTTTTCACCTCTGTACTTTTCTCATTCTGTGAGTATTTGCCAGCATCCTTAGCTACAGGAAAAACATAGACTGCTTTGTGAAAACAAAAGCTTATAGATGTTTACATCTGAATTAATGCTGGCTTGTTAATGTACAAGTGTATCTTGGAGAAAGTCAATTGTTACTCCTTAATTCTATTTCCTCCTCCTAATAAATTTGGTTTGATATTTCCTCCTGGCTGTGTTTGAAGCCAGAGACTTTTGTCGTTGTTACAAACAATAACACTGTCTTTTTCTGAGAGGAAATAGGTCTGAAGGCTTTATCCATTGTGGATGTTGTAATGCAGGCTAAAAACAGGATTGTTTGGAAGCACCTACAATATGTTTGAGAAACTGGACACTATTCACAGCCCCTCTTTAAGCTGTTCATGGCAGCAAAGATCAGAGATTCAATTATACTTCTGCTAGTCAGTTATATATCACTTTTTTTTTTCCTCATCTTTTAAAGTGTTATCTCCCTTGGATGCCAACTGGGCTGAAGAACTAAAATAAAATAAAATGTTAGCCCTGAAGTTCTGACTAGCACAGTATAATCCTATGTACAGAAAAAGTGCAAGTATTTCCCGAGTCTGCTACTGACTGAAGACAGGAGAAAATTTGCTTACCTTCACTATTTCAGCAAAACTAGAAGAAGCATTACTCTCTAATAGCATCCCTCTTTCACATCAATATACATAATACACTTAAAATTTTTTGAGACAAAGTGACCAAAAAAAAATATCCAATATCCATATCAATATATGATCAGCTATTCCCTTCTGAGTTTGGTGCAGATTTTGCTCTCTCTAATGCGAAGGAAGGAGCCTGGCAGCCAGACTAGAACACTTTTCTTGTTCTCTCTGGTAACCAAAAGCACTGAATTTGACAAAGCAAACATTACTACTCATTTAATTTTCCTAGCCAGAACTATAGAAATTTAATCTGCACTAACTGTGAAAAACAAGTTGGATGTGTTTTTCTGAAAGAATTTCAGCTCTAAGTATTCCAAGGCCAAAAGGTCTGTTATTTTCAAGGTGTTGTTTTAAATAGCACACACGATTGTGCTTCAGCTGTAAGGAAGGGTTATTGCAAGCACTAGTTCCTTAGCTGATGAATGATTTGTCTTTATCAAGAGTAGTTTATTTATTTCCACTTCTCATGTAATAATATAGAACATCTACCCAGCTTGACACAATTCTATAAGATGCTGTGCAATACAGAAGCAGGAGGTGGCCAACTTCTGTCTTTTTATTGTCTGTTGAATCTGTGATCTGCAGATCCACAAGTATGATTCGACTATTAAAAAACAAACAAACAAACATAGAAACTAGACTTAAAGTTGGTACAGCAAGGGAGAGTCAAAAGTTCCATAGAGGGAAATGGTTTGAAAGAATCAGCAGATACAGGAAGAAAAGCAATCCAAGCTGTAGGCTGATTTTCCAAAAAAGCTCATGGTAAAGCCTACAGCTGAAAGCTCTGAAAGGACACAAGCTCCCATGGCATAAAAGGAAAGATCACCTCACAGATTTGTAGTGGTTAATAGAAAATAAAAAGGACATGACTGGTTTTCAAGCAGACGGAGTTTAGAGAGAAACCTTTGTTCTGTGCTGCCTGTCGTGAGTTACGCCTCTATTAGCAGTGAAGTGTGAGTGTATCCATAGAATGAGACAGGTGGAAACTGTACAAAGGTATGAAACACAACTGCATACTGTTTTCCAGTTTACAAAGTGCCACTCATCTGAAGTTCAGTGAATATTCCGGAGGAATATTGCTCATTACTGGTCCAAATTGCTACATTCCTCACAAATTTGCACTCTGGTGTGTTATGTGGGAGGATGTATAACCCTTATACAATCTGGTTCTGCTACCCAGGTGATCCTACCTGCACAGCTTTGAATGGGTATTGCTCACAGAATTTTTAAAGTTTTTTTTTTTCTTCCCTTTTTAAGGACTGAAACAGAGCAGAATGGTTTGAAATTTCATTTGATGGTATCAAATGCTTCCATTGACAAAATACATTAGTATCATCTTGCAGTTGTTTCTTCTGTTATACTCTGGTTGGGTTTATTTTCTTAATGCGGTAGTAGGAAAAAAAAATGTTGGGGGTGGGATCAGTGAGGGAAGGAGGCAATAAGAAAAGACAGAAGAAGAATGTATTTTTTCCTTTTTTTTTTTTTTTCCTGTCTACAGCTTGCAGTTTAGGTGCCGGAAAGGATCACTGGTTTCATACCAGCCTGTTTTTGAAACCTCAGCTTCAGTTTTTTGGGGTATTGCAGGTAAGGAGCACACTGTCTGGCTGAAGTAAATACATTTTAGAACTCTGGCTGTATAGAATTCTATAGTTTGACAGACAGGTCAACTTGTACCAAAAGCATAAGTAAAGTTGCTGGGCAAAAGGAGAAGTAAGAAACACAGTGAAAGGGAAATGATGCACGCCCAGAGGCTCACATTTCAGTTGTTGCTTTGGAAAAGACTGTGGTAGATCACTTGATTTCTCGTCCTTGTTTGATACTACTTTATTTTGAAATGACAGCAATTGGGAAGGGGGATTTCACCAGACTGCTGATAAACCACTGGCAAAAGAAAAAGAAAGCTAAAAAGCATTTCCAGGAAGTCTCAGTGCTGTAAGGAGTTGCAGTTCACATGTACGGGCTTCCTTTCAAAATGTTCATGTTAGTTTTTCATTTATAACACTTGCTATCTGATTGCAGGAACAGAGAATTCTGCAAAACAGTTCTAAGAAATTGCACCAAATTTTTTGTTCAGTGAGTTGTTGAATTCTCATGATTTTACTGATCTCCAATTTCTTTTCATTTTTTGAAATTAAACCCTCAATAAAGGGGTTTGTTTTCTACGTGACCTCTTCTCCCTCCTCCACTGTAAGCTCAGACATTAAACTTTTGGAAAATACTGAGCAATACCTGAGGGAGGGGTGGGACTGAAATCATCATTAACTGGTGCATCCAAATCTGGGAAAAAATGTTTGAAAAGGTTAATGATGCTTGATGCACTGAAATAATGAGAAGCAAATGGGAGGAAAAAAAGAAAGCCACACTAAGCTCTCTGTAAGCCTAATCAGCTAGTGAAACGGGAAACTAAAAATAACTTGCCACTTCATTTTTCCAGAGCCGTGATAGAACAACACAAGGAGTCTTCTAAGGCTTTTTAGGCAAGTTAGAGTGATGTCAGATTGCTGCAGAGCATACTACCAATACAGTACCAGTGTGACCCTGTCAGTAAACACGCTTTGCTAGCTGCTAGAGCTAAAACTCCTCCAGAAGAGAAACAAACTGCATACAAAAACATAGTTACAAGGGTTCTAAGAGAAAAGAGTATGGGTCACTCTTCAAGCTGTTCGCAGATAAACAGAGAACAAAGTAAGTGCATTTAACTTTCCTTCATGGAGTGAAGAAATAACCTTATGTGTCTTAATGTGTTACATACGACAAATTCCCTGCCCGCCTCTTTACTGGAGAATACTGAAAGGCAGTTTAGAGGCTCTGACCAAAGACCGCGCACCTCAGCTTTCCACTTAGAGTATAGTGAGCCTTTCCAAAAAACAAAGAGGGAAACCTTTAATGGATAAATGCATGCTTTAGCTACTTCTTTTTTTTTTTTTTCTTTCAGTTTACTGGATTGAGTTTGCTAAGCATTAAGGCTGATTTCCCTCCTCAGTAATGTTAATTTCTCTCCCTCTTGTACCCATTTTCTAGCTATGAAAAAATAACAATTATTTCTGAAGAGCTGTTTTACTGGATTGTATGTCCATAATATAGTTCTGTCTCACGTGCTGTTATTTTATAAAGGTGCATCAGAGACGACTGGATTAAATACAGAGCTGATAGAAAGTGTGAGAAAAATGTGTCGGAATAATCCAGCATCAAAGCTTCAACAGCAAAATTTAGATTGCCTACAGATGCAAATACCTTTTACTGCTTGCCTCTTGCTGCATAACACACGACCTGCGCTGGTACTGTGGCTGCGTATTCTGGACAGTCATCTTCAGGTATCTATGATTCTCTATAAACGTTGCTTTTTTGATTCTTCAAGTTACTAATTTACAGTTACTTATCTGCAGCCACGTCATTCGTGAATTTCATTTTTGTATTTTATGTATTCCCCCAGATTTACTTTGTTGTGCTTCTGAACACAGACACAGAAACCAAGAACGGCCTTTTGAGGGGGAGGAGTGGATGGCAGGTGGTAAAAATTGCACGTACCTCTTGTTGTGCATACCTTTGAACACTTCATGGAGAAGGTTTCCTTGGTGGGGTAATACTGTGGTGGTGGGTCAGAGTATTCCTGTGATGCTGCTGAAGCTTTAGAGTACGGGTCTGAGCAAATGGTGGAAGCCCTTGAGTGCTGGCCGCCACGGCTATCTTTTGCTGGCCTACAGTAAATGGGTAATATACAGTAATTAGTTCATGCTCTCTCGTGAACATTAAAACATGAAAAATTCTCAGAACTAACTGTGCGTGAAAAGTGCAACTGACTCTTAAAATGAGCTTACACTCAGCTTAAAAGAAAGTGTAAATTGTTTTGTCAGTGCTTGGTCTAATCTAAACGTTCTCCCTCATTTGAAGGCTTCGAGCTTGACCTTTCAAGGTACAGCTGGATGATGTTAAATTATTAGTAGGTATTTTAAGTCTCGTTCTGTATTATTGTTTTTAAGTCTTCCAATTCAGTTACTATCTTGAATTTCTTATCCACACATCAGCATTTTCAGCTGTAGTTTTGTACCCTAGTATTGCTGCACTGCGGTTTATCTTCATCCAATTCCAGATTCAACTTAATAATATTATCCTGTGCATTCACGCTAAATCATGCTCACTGTAGTTTTTTTTACATTTTAATTAAGATCTTCAATAACAAGACCGATGCTAACAACTTTATGTGTAGTTGCCAACAGCTCTTTTTGGCTGAAACATTCCTGATTTTTCTGACCTCTGTCCTGGGTCTTGTGCAACCACCAAGGCATCCTGTGCAGCTGTGTCACATAAATTAAATAAGCTGTGTGATTTATAAGACTTCCAGTTAACTTGAAAGCAATCCCTTTGGTACTTCTGATGCAGCTGCTTCTCCCTATTGTGTCTTGCTACTTGCCAGAAAACAAAACAAGCAAAAAGAAAACAAAAAACCCTCCCCTAATGTTCAGTATCTGAGTACAATTAGGAAAGAAAAAAACAAAACAACAACAACAACTTTCTTCTAGATGTTTTTTCCCCCCTCAAAATGGGCCTCTTCTGGCCCCCTTTGCTCCTGTTTTCCTTCAGGACTTTCCAACTCAGGGTGATGCAACTCTTTTTCCTCAGCAATGAGAGAAAGCATAATATAGAAGTTTCAGACATAAATGCATTGTGAAAGACATACTTTGGCTAGACAGTTTTGGCTCACGAAGGATGAGAGCATTAGGCACCCAAATTACAGTTCCTACAACACTCTTCACATCTCTTCAGTTATGAGATCTGGAGATCTTTTGGTCGATAAATCCAAGAGTTCACCAAAATACTGTAATTTCCTTACAAAATCAGTTGTTCTTTTCAAGATTGGTACACAGGGGAAACGTTGTTAAATTAAGCCAAACTCCATCCAAAAAGAACTGATGGAAGAGCTTTTTGATTAGTTGCAGTGAAGGCTGGTTCTTGTCAGTTTCAAGAATGATCTCTGTGGCCGTTACAGATCTGTAGCTGCAGCTTCCCTTTCTCCAATTCTCAGAGTATATAGGGATTGTCCATTGGCCCTTATGGTCCTTCCACCATTTTCCAGTATGTCCAGTCATTTATAAATAACAGCAAAACCAAGAAGTCCAGTGGAGTGCCCTACTAAGAGGTGATTCAACTTACATCCATCCCTGCACACATTGCAAGTTAAGCTAAGTGACAAACCCCTGACTTTTTTTCTTTTTCTTTCACAGTAGGATTCATACAGCATTTGCTGTTCTCCCTCTAATAAGTTCAAGATAATTTAACTGTATCTGCTCCTGATCTTTGCTTTCACTAAGAGCAATCATTCAGCCTCTGAAGATGATTCTTAGGCTGACTTCTATTCCCCTTTCTTTCATTTTTTTCATGAATTAAGAGACAGAAGGAAAAAAAATACATTAAGTAGTTTTTTGTAATAGGGCTATCATCCACATCTTTTATACTCAGCAGAAAGTACCCTTTCTAGTTTGTACAAGTGTGCTCCACTATTGCTTTTATTCTCATCCCTGTTTTTTGTTTTTTTTTTTTTTGCTCAAATGTGCATTATCATGGGGGATTTTAAAGAATCTTCATTATACCTACCTCCATCCCGTTCTTTGACTCTATTATTGCCTTACAACCATGCTCCCAAAGGCTAAGCAGGTGTGAAGAACTCCTTGCTGCCAGATCTCTTTTGCTAAGGTTGTTTACAGATGCAGATCGACAAAGTAGCCAACAGCATACCCTCAAAGAAAATCAGTCTAAGATCAGTTCTAATGTGCTGTAGGCTATCCAGGCTGAATGGAAGAGTATAATATCCTGAGAACTGATTTGTCACTCCATCCCTTCCATTTGCTTATTTGGTTATTGCATTGATAGTGGCTGACCTGCTGTCATGTGCCACAAACTACCTGAGGCACTTAAATAAGTCCATTTATTGACTGCAACTATTTAAATTGATTTTGTTTTTGGGTTACCATTAACTTGTTCATAGCTGAACTAGAACAATCTACACATTCAGCAAGTCCCTTTGATGTTAAATATAATAGTACAATGTGCATTGGCAGGCCTTGACTTCCTGTCAGTTGCTGACCAATCCATTAAGCAGCTGTATGAAGAGCCAGGGCCATACTTTAACTACTTGTGATCTAGCTCTATCCAGACAACCCTATGAAATGCACAGGTCAGTCTGTGGCACACAGCTTTTCTTCGTCCTCTTAGCCTGCAGCTACCCTAGAGTTCAACAGAAAGATTAAAAACTGTTTAATGTGGAATGTTCACACGTCATGATTTCAAGAAATTGCTCTCTTTACTACTGAAATATGAATGGATTTAAAACCAGACAAAGGAGAGGACAAACACCGCAGACTTGCTGGGATATGCTCCTGTAAGGTGACAAGACATACCTTCCATTGTATGGGTTTGGTTTTCTCACTTTTCTGTCCTCCTCGTATCCATCAGATCCACGATTCTCACGGTACCCGCCTTGCTTATCTTGGTATCGCCTCCCAGCATGAGACATCTTGTCTCTTACATGTACTCTTTCTTTCACAAGTAACTTCCTGCACTAGAGAAATGAAACTGATTCATTTTACAGCTCCGCTCAAAGTTATTCATTGACCAGTGCCTACAGAAAGCAACCATTTCATGCTGGCTCCAGCCTCAGTAAAGGCTTCCTTAAGAAGAGCAAGAACTTCTTTAAACTACAGGTAACTTCAGTATTTTTTTCTACCTTTTCCTAGTGATCAAGTGGGACATTTTTCTATATTCAACACTTTTTACACTGAATTTATTAAATCTGCTCTTACTCTGCTGCAAGGACAAGGTGTATTGGCCACACAGAGAAAGAATCATAGAATTGTTTGAGTCGGAAGGAACCCTTAAAGGCCGCCTAGTCCTACTCCGCTGCAATGAACAGGGAGGGACACCGACAGCGACATCAGGTTGCTCAGTGCTCCATCCAGCCGGACCTGAATGTCTCAAAGCTTTGGAGGGAGAGCGTTGGGGGCATCCTTTAACTCTCTGGTCAACCTGTTCCAGTCCTTCACCAACCTAATTGTAAAAATCTTCCTTATAACCAACTAAACGTCCCTTCTTTTAGTTTGAAGCTGTTTCCCATCCTACCGCAACGGACGCCGCTGAAGGCTGTCCATTGGAGTCCAAAGCTGTGCCCCTCAGCCGATATCAGGTCGATACGGTTTTGTCTGATCGAGTTCAGGCCTCCCTTAACGACTTCCCTTCCTTCCCCTCTGGGTGCCATTAAGGAAAGAAACCCATTTTTCTCTCCGGCTAACAAACGAAGAGATTCTCTCCCCCGTTCAGCCGCTCCGAAAGGAAACTAAGACCCTAGAACGCGGCGGGACGAGGCCCTGCCCGCGCCACCAGCTCCCGCCCCGCCGCCCCTCACCTGCGGGCAGCGCGGAGCTCCGGCTCCCGGCCAGCCCAGCACCGCCCTCCACCTCAGCCGCTCCTCCCGCCGCGGGGAGGCGGCCCCTGGCGCGGGGCAGCACCTGCGCCATTCCCGCCCTGAGGTGGCCGGCTGGGAGCGTGGGGACGCGCCGCCGCCTCGCCCGGCCCGCGCACGGGGGAGAGCTGAACCTCGGGGCCCCTGTTCTCCTGGAAAGCGACAAGCCGGCGGACACGAAGCCTTATCGCAAGGGGATGTCTCCTTGTTGCGTAGAGAGCCTGGGGCTGGCCCGTGAACCGCTGCGTAGTGGATGCTCGCTGTGCAGTCCCACGGAGAGAGCTGTCGGTGCTGGAACGGTGCGATGGTGGGGCTCGTGTGGCATGATGCCCGGCTAATCTGGAGCTCGGGAAAGTTTCCCGAGGCCCGCGGTGCGTGGCAGAGCCCTGAGAAGAGCTGGGACAAGAAGAATCCCTGGCTTTCCAAAGGCTTATACAGCAGCACACTTGGGGTGCCAGTGCTTCTTGAATTCGGGCTTAAGATGTGCAGCTGTTGCAGTGCGGCCCTATTGTAGGGCTAAATGCAAAATCCTCTTTAAGTAATTTGTGGGTATCAGAGGAACTGGTGTCCCTGGAATGAGGAGATGGCTACGGGAACTGAGTGCTTGGACATGCATTTTGTAAATTGCTCACAGCACAGTAAGGCTGTGATTTCCTGCTCCAGCTGAACTGTGTTAACAGCTTATTCTGCTGTTTACCATTCCCATCTCTCCTAGACCTCTTTTACTGTTCCTGTTTTTAGCCATACAGTTTGTCTTCTCTTTGTCTTGCACCAATTCTGGTGCTCGCTTGATCACATAGTAAGCCAATTCAGCTTGCTTTCCAGCCAAAACCAATTTACTTTCTGCTGTTTTAGTGAGATGAATTGGCTTTGTGCTGCAATCAAATGTGTGCTGGAACAAGGACTTGGCAAAAGCACGTCTCAGAGGGAAGAAACCGGGGGAGGGATGTGGGGAGAAGGCTACCTCTCTTGGCAGTGGTGAGTACTTAATGGAACTGAAACTTTAATGTGAAACTGCAGTTTAAGATGCTACTGCCTACCATCAGTTACTTCATAGAATCATAGACCCATTTGAATTGGAAGGGGCCCTTAAAGGCTGTCTAGTCCAAGTCCCCTGCAATGAACAGGGACACCTACTATGACATAAGGTTGCTCAGAACCCTGTCCAGCCTGACCTTGAATGTCTCTAAGGATGGGACATCTACCACCTCTCTGGGCAATCAGTTTCAGTGCTTAGCTATCATTATTGGAAAAACCTTTTTTCATATATCTAAGTGAAATCTCTTTTAGTTTGAAACCATTTCCCCTCATCCTATTACAACAGACCTTGCTAAAGAGTCTGTCCCCTTCCTTCTTTTAGCCTCCCTTTAGATACTGAATTTAGATCCTGAAAGGCTGCTCTTGGATCTCCCTGGAGCTGAACATTCCCGGTTCTTTCAGCCTGACCTCATCAGGGAGGTCAGGCTTGGATCATTTTGATTGCCCTCCTCTGGATGTGCTCCAACAGATCAATTTTTCTCCTGTACTGAGAACTCCATATATGGATGCAGTATTCCAGGTGAGGCCTCACCAGTACTGAGCAGAGGGGCAGGATCACCTCCCTCACCCTGCTGACCACGTTTCTTCTGATGCAGCTCAGGATGCGATTGTCTTTCTGGGCTGTGAGGGCAGATTGCTGGTCCCTGTCCACCAGTACTCCCACGTCCTTTTTGGCAGGGCTGTGCTTTATCCTTACGTACCTCAGCTTGTACCAATAACAGGATTTGCCACGACTCAGGTTCAAGGCTTTGCACTTGCTTTGTTGAACCTCATGACATTCTCCCACTCTCACGGCTCCAGCCTGTCTTGGTCCCTCTGAATGGCCTAACATCCCTCAAGCTTGCCTGCTGCACCTCACAGCTTGGTGTCATCCACAAACTTGCTGAGGGCGCACATGATTCCACTGGTGATGATACTAAAGAACATCTGTTCCAGTACTGACTCCCAAGGGACACCATTCATCACCGATCTCCATCTGGTCATTGAGTTGTTAACCACTACGCTCTGGATACAGTCTCACAACCAGTTCCTTGTCCATCAAACAGTCCACCCATCAAATCCATATTGTTCCAATTTGAAGAGAAGGATGTTGCAGGGGATTGGGTTAAAGGCCTTACTGAAGTCCAGATAGATTACACCAGTGGCTTTTCCCTTGTCCACTGATGGCAGTTATGTCACAGAAGGCCACTAGGCTAGTCAGGCAGGATTTGCCCTTGATAAAACCGTGCTTGTTGCCTTGTATCAGCTCCCTCCCTTCCATATACTTCCAGAAGGATCTGTTTCATGATCTTCCCTGGCACCGGGGTGAAGTTGACAAGTCGGTAGTTTTCCAGGTCATCCTTTCTACCCTTCTTAAAAATGAACGTGACACTGCGTTTTTTCCAGTTACCGCAGACTTCTCTTGACTCACATAAAACAAAACAAAACACTTTCTTAGTTTGAGGCTGTCATTCTGGTAGCAAAGGGTTCAATAGCAGGAGTGCTTTACTGCTTCTCAATCTAACTCTCTAATTAAAGGTGGTGTGGGATGTTTCACCAGACTTTGTTCTGAAGATGATTAGGGTGCTTATATCTATTCTGTTCTCCCATCCGTATGATGGAAACCTTTAGGAAATCCATTCTTAATTTGCATCTGACAAAGGATGTCTGCTCTGCTCTTGACACTAGATACAAGGAGTATTGACTCCCTTTAGGTAGGCAAGGTTCATACAAAGAGTGGATGCTTCTTAGGACTGCCTGCTGAACATGCTTCTCCCTTGGTGGCAAAATATAAGCGAGATGGAGGGTAAAAAAGTCACAGGAAGACTTGGTTGGAGATTGACTTTCTTTCAGTGTGGAAGAAGGGGTTGAAATATGAAAGAATCTTGGCAGCCATCCTCTACAGTTTAACAAGTGGTTTTGATAAAGCATTTCTCTTTTGGGCTGAAAGGAGTTAGGGTGTTGCCATTTTTGTTTGATGGAAGACTGCACGGAGTTGAAGGGACGTGATTATAGACTGGATACAATTCAGTGAAGCTGACAGCCAAGATAAGGAAGAGTTCTGAAGTGGATAATGTCATTATGGAACCAAGTTGCTGAAATAACAGAGCCAAAATTACGTGCTGAGGTCTACATTCAAATCTTAAATGTATAACCAAAGGGATTTTCCCTGGGAACTTATAAAGTGAATACAAGGTGTTGAGGTAGTGGTTAGTGGAGCTATCCATATGTGACATAAGAACCCGCTGAACAACCCACAGTAAATGAAGCTGGTCAGGAAGAAATAAGCAGAACTTGTGATAGGAATGTTTCTAAAGTGGGAAAAAAAAATAAAAATAGAAAGCTCATGGAAGGATTAAATACGGTACTGGTTGAATCTGGATGACAACCATTAACGGAAAAAAAAAAAAGTTTTCATTGTTTCTTCTTAACTTTTTGCAGGAAAAACGCCCTCTTGTATGTAAAGAAACAATTTTGTAGCAAGGATATACCTGATAGTGCCATCAATTTCTCCTTTTAATAGAAATAGCTTTTGTTGATGAATTTTGGCTGACTGATGAAGTCTAGAGGGAGTAATTTATATAAAATGAAGTGTGAAACATTTTGATTTTTTCCTAGTGATTTACTATAGTAGGTAACATCTGTGTCTTGGATCAATAGAACCCAAGAAAACCACCCAATAACAACCTTAAAAGCCAAGCTAGACGTTAGGTACAGGGTGCCACAACTAGGTCTCCAGGGGCAGATTTCTCCATCTAAACAGTGGGGCACCCCACTGGTGTCTGTTCAGTTTGACGGGAACACTAAGCTCCTGAGATCAGCAGGACTAAAATTAGCTTTGGAAATTTTTTTTTCCTACCCTTTCAGTGTTCCTTTTACACTAAATCTGTTGTTTGTTGTTATAAACAAGAAGAAAAGAATTTGGGTTGAAGGCTTTCTTTTATTTCTTTTTCTTCTTTTTTTTTTTCCTCCTCAAAATGATTTTGAAATCTCTAGTCTTTTGGATGGAGGTAAATTGAATTTTGAAACAAAGTGACTCGTTATGTGTTGGTCAACTTCTGTCATAGAGGGAAAAAGAAACAGCACAATGCCAAGTACTGCTTCAGCAAAATAAATCTTTGCTGTATGCTATTATAAATGCTCCTTTTTAAAACATTGCAAACCATCTTTAGGCTTCTTTTTTTTCTGTGTAAGGTAGCCTATGACTTGTTTGGTTGCTGGTTGTTCCTTTTCATTAACTCCTTCCTGGAGTCTGTCGAGCAGTTACCTACTTCTGATTTAAAGATCTTACAGTGAGGTCTTCAGAATAGTGGAATTTTGTCACACTGAATCTAGTGTCTGGCTGGGGAATAGACTGTTTCTGGGACATAGCCAAAACACACCGCAGGCTGTGAGGGTGTTTCCACTGGAGCCTTGAATCCCAGAAGGCTGTTATCCATAGGCCCCTTCTTATTTATACCAGTTTGAAGTATGGAGCTGTAACATCAGCATCTGTAACGCTCTGCATCCTCACAGCTGTCATTGTCATGCTGACTTTCCTCAAATCCTGCTGTTACTGGCCACCCAAGCTGTATCTGAAACCTTCATTATTCATTTTCTTCTTTTCCTGTTCTTAAGTGGAGTTGCAAGCCATCGTTCCTACTTGTAAAGGATGAGCAAAACTGAAATGGCTTTTGAAATCCAAGATACAGCTATATTATATTTTTCCTTCTTTCTGGAGAGTCCTTTATAAAAAATTATATCTATGTTGTGCTGAACTTAGAAGAAACAATCATAAAATCAAATAATAGCTTGGGTTGAAAGGGACCGTAAAGACCACTGCAATACTACAATGTGATGGAAAATACAGTGGTAATAGTGGGGTAGCAAAATCTTCATCTGCAGCAAATGAGGACAAGCCCAAATGCAGCAGCTGTAGACACAAAAATTAAGGAAAAGAGCTGTTTACATTTGGAAGGCTTCAGGTAGGCAGTGACTTCCAGTAATGTACTCTTGCTTCCACTCCCGTTAGGATGGGAATGAGGTCTGGGTACATCACTCAGGTACACTGCATGCACCTGAGCTCCCCTGTGCTAGCTCTGCCTTCCCACCAGGTGCTCAATCACTGCTTTAAGCCCTGACTTAGCATTTTCATTATACCCAGCCCCAGTCCCCTGCTGTGGACAGGACTGCCACTCACCAGCTCAGGCTGCCTGGGGTCCCATGCAACCTGGACTTAAGCACCACTCTGAAACATTACCTCCTCATATCTGAGTTAAATCTCTGCTCTTATAGTGTAAAAACTGTTCCCCCTTGTTCTATCACTATCACTCTGTGTACAAAGCCATTTTCTTTCTTATTCCCTCTAGATATTGGAAGGCCACAGTGAGGTCTCTCTGGAACCTTCTCCAACCCAAAAAATCTCAGCTTGCTTAGCCTGTCTTCACAGGAGAGGTGCTCCAGGCCTCTGAGCATTCTAGCGTTCTCCTCTGGACCCACTCCAACAGCTCCACATCTTTCTTGTGTGGGGGGCTTAGACCTGCACGCAGTACTCCAGATGGGGCCTCGCAAGGGCAAAACAGGACATCAGCAATCCCATGTAAGTTGCAATCCCGTACTCCATTTTCTTCAATAATTTACCATTTAAACATAGAAATATTTCAGTCCTGAAATTTGGTTTTCAAAGACACTTCAAACCTGCTTAGGTCCGTGCCTTGTTCTATAAGTCACACTGATATGTCTTGGTGAAGAGCCTCTGTCTTTACCTGTCCGGAGATCTCTTGCCCCAGGTGGGTTTCTGGGTGCCAGAATCACACGAAGTTACAGTAAGAGGAGCCATCTGGGAGCTCAAACCACTTCACTGTCTCCTGGCATGAATACATTACATTCCAGACTTTTATATGAAAGAATTTCTATTAGTAAAATATTTGTGAAGTTTTATTATCGTGGTAGGAGCTCTTTCCTCTTTTTACAAGAGGTAAGAATTATGAGCAGTCTGCCTTCTCTCTCATTTTATCTACTCTCCCATCTAGTGTTTTTCTTTTCTCATCTGAACGCAGATAATATCCAACAACAGTGGATATTTGTTTTGCGGTCAAAACTACCAGGATCGGAGTCAACACTCCTGGCAGCCATTGGAAAGAGTTCTTGTCCGTAGAAAATTTATGAAGGCACAGAGATGCTGGGTTCAGTAATGTAGCCTTAAAAGGTATCCAAACATTTTGTTCCTGATCAAAACACATAACGCTGCGGGACTGAGCTATTCACATCTGGACTGCCTGAGGCCGTAACACTGGAAAACATCGACATTAAAACGGGGGCGAGAGGCATTTCATCTAGGTATCCAGTTCACTGTTGTCGTGGTTCGTTTTGACCTCCTGAAAAAGAAATGCAACAGTGGCATCCTGTGGCCTGAACAGTTAATGACAGGTGTGGCTGCTCTGGGGCAGCATCTGCCACTGAGTTCTTCCTTCACTGAGTGGTAAAAGGAAAGAGTTGTTTCTAGAAAGTTCTTTTTAAAAAGTCTGTAGTATTTCCTGCATGTACACTGCATGTTTTCAGTCTGAAGGAAGAAGCTAAGAACTGCCCTTGCTTTTCACTGGGGGCTTTCTACCATCTGGGTGACCTCATCACCAATTTATCTTACATTCTCCACTGCTTACTTTCCCACCAAACCACGTGTGTGTTTGGGACAGAGGATGCCTTCAGTTGCTCACCTAGGAGACGGACTTCTGGGCTACAGTCTTGTTCTACTGAATGTTTTCTCAGAGAAAGGAATAGGCTGAGAGTGCCCTGTTTTCAAATAACCCACTGTTCGGTGCACTATACTCGATCTCAAAACGAGCATTTCAGGAAAGTCCAAGCCAAAGACCAGTGAGAGTTGTTTTTACTTGCGTCTACATTGTATCCAAGTGCTCACTCCCTCCTAGCATGCACGTGCTTATGTGGGTCTCTTGTGCTCTTTAAAGCCCTAACCTTTACTTGTTTAACTTGGACGGACTGCAATTTGCTTACCTCCTTACCAGCGGATATTGGCAGCCACAATCAGCAGGCATTCTAAAAGCTTGCATGCCTTCCAGAAGGTGCTTTAATGAGGAACATGCAGGCTCACCTGCACTGCTGTGGAGAACTGCCTGGGAAGCTGCTGATAGCCTCATCTTTCCCTCTTCTCTCCGTGGTTTCTCCATCACTTCCCTTCGGGAAAAGAGATGTTAAGGTGTTGTCTTTAAATCCTCTTAGTTTCTACTTCTTACATTCAGATTATGAAATGCAAATGCTACCAAATGCTCGCCATTGGGGGAAAAAAAAAATGGGAAAAGCATACCTTACCAGCAAATGAAACAACTTTGATCATTTATATTTTGCTTTTTCCCATGCCCTGCAAGTTCTTGTGAGAAGTGACAAACAGAAGACAGGAAAGGATGTCCCTGGCTGTGTGTGTGTGAAGAACCTGTGAGTATTAAGTTTACCATTGTGCAGGAAAGTCACCGCAGTTCCCTTCTTGGGAATGTTGGAGCGGGACACTGGGGAACCAGAACAGCAGAGGGCAGGGGTTTAATTGCTGCCTTTAATAATGAGCTTGTACTCAGAAGATTTTCATGGCATTGCTTCGCTGAGCTTGAACCGCAGTTTCTCGACAGTATTTATCCCTGTGCTGTCTCTTAAAACATGCACATGCTTGAAAACAAACAAATGGTAAGTCTTGCTGTGGCTCCAGTGATGTTAAACTGTGCTCCTTTTTGTCAGTTAAACTGACAATGAAGATAAGAGAAGCCGGTGTTGGTATCATCTGTTGCATAACAAACCACTCCTGACAAAAGAAGCAGCCTCCTGTCAAACGAATTTCCTTTATAACTGCCAAGGGGACTATTTTTAGTTTCATCTGCCATTCTTTACTCCTTAATCGTCTGTTTCGCTTTTTCAGTTTTTGTCTGTTTTCCTCTTTCCCATCAGCTCTGATACCAGGTGATAATTTGCTTCAGAGAAGGCACTTGGCTCTCTCCTGTGCCGAAGGCCTGTACCTGGGACTGGGTGCTGTGAGCACATGTGCGCTCCATTCTGCTGCCTTGCTTCATCCAGGTCAGCTCTTGGGAGGGAATATGCAGAAGAAGAATAAAATACCATGAATCCAGACTAGGGGTTTCAAAGACAAACAAGTAAGTTAAATCATCTTTTGTCAGGGCCGAGACCCTGTTCAGAAAACATTGTAAATTGAACGAGGGGAGCTACAAACAGTGTTTAAACAACATCACAGGCAGTAAACTCTTCGTATTCCATTAGCCAAGCAGAGCTGAGCCTGGTTTTTCCACCGGAGATAAAACTGAAGTGCTTTGGGAATTATGGTGTTTATTCCATAGGTCTTGACTCCATAGTACTGGCTGTGTTCCCTTTCGGTCTGTTTGACCCATTACATGTTTTTAGCCCTTCAAGAAGCGGGATGATTCTTGTCTTCTGGCTGAGATATAAAACAGAAGTCCTGTCTATCTGTAATGCATTAGAGACTTTGTGGTGCTGTTTGCAAAAGTAGGAGCTCCTTAAGGCTTTGATTGTTCTGGAAATAACACTTCTTTGCTCAGGTGCACATCATAGTTCAGTCAGCCTAAATCAAGTAATCATCATCCTCTCCAGCCTCTTTCTAAAGCCTAGCTCATGTGGGTTATTTTATACTTTATAATTTCTTCCTCCATGGTGTACAAAGGTGTCACAGTAATGAGTGGTTTTGTGCCCATGGCATTTCGGTAAGCTACGAGTTGCTGTAATACTCATTTTATAGCTGGAGTCGAGGTGCCCAGAGGTATGTTAATAGCCTTAAGTACACTAGGAGGTATGGCAGCTTATTTGTATCTCTGTCCTCCAAGTGAACAAACAGCCTTGAAATTAGCATACTAACATCATGTCCCAGGAAAGTGACACAGCTTCCATGAAGAAGAATTAATTGCTAGAAATATGGTAAAACTTCTAACTGCTATTTTTTTCTTAATAAATCTGAGTTTTCAAATGCTGTGCAGTGTTTGCAAAAAAATCTATTTGGAGAAAATGAAGTAAAACTTGTTGGACTGAAACAAAGCAAGTTAGGTTTATGGTTGAAATGTTCCAACCTCTCCCTTTTTCCTCTATGGAAAGAAAATGAAGAAAAGCTGCTGACGAGAAAAGGAAAACAGGGACCTGATTTCTCAGCTGGAATGAGAATACAAATATATTTTTATGGGAGAAAAAAAAAAAAAGTATGTTGCATTTTTTTTTTCTTCATGCTTTCCCCTCTCTAGTCTTAGTCTATTCTTCTTCACTTTGGAATATACCTGACTAGTGCAAGAGTAGCCAGTTTCCTCAACCCTAAAAACCATGTACCAAAACTTTGGACAACACTGTTTAGCCAAGTAAAATTAGAGAGAGTTGGGAAGAGTTCATGTGGCTGATGACAACAGCTTCTTACGTGTCTGGCTGCTTTGCTGTCTGACAGGATTGGACAGGGATATCCTCAGCAGTCATTGCTGGCTCACCTCCTCCCACCCCATGGGTTTGGATTATGCAGTAGCCCCCAAATTAGTTCACCCATGCTGCGAGTCACCTGGAGAGATCCCAGCCTGTGCATAGCGCAGTTATTTGGGTGTGTCAGGACTTTGAGCTGTCCCTTGCTGTGGCATGCACCTCCAAGCAGTCTGCAGGCTAATATAAAACCGTTCCCGCTGTTCTTTCCCTCTTTGTTCCATTCCTTTTATCAGTGTTACTTTTCAGTTTCTCTCAGCTTTATTTTTGATTCTGCAGTTTTCAATACCCTGAATTAGATTTTGTTTCAGAGGCTGGAAGTGGGGGAAACACTCAAAGCGAGGCTGGTTTCTTATTTTTGAAAATGCTTGAAAGTCTGCCAGTGAGCTGTCAGGTTAGTGATGGCTTGTGACATATCAAAGCAGACAAGTGAGGGTTCGTAATAACTCAAGATCTGTTAAAAACAGCCCTGAAATGTGGTTAGCAGTGAGAGCTTTTTAAAGAGAAAATAATTATTGTGGATGTTCGGAGTCGTGAGTATATTTCAACTATTGCTGTGTAAAAAGTCTGTCATTTTAGCTGCATGAGTATCATTTGGATTTTGCCACTCTCACTCAGATTTTCAGTCTTTTCATCCCAGTTCATGTGTCTCATTCCTTGCCCTCGTGCCTGCAGGGAACGCTGCTCTTACATGTCTGTACGAGGGGAATCCAGGTTTCCATGCCACCTGTGTATGCGCAGCCTTTCTTCCAATCGTTTATCGCATTGTTCGGTAGTTGCATTTTCTGCCTCTGCAGCCTTTTGTCATTCTTCACAAAGGAGAGGTTGCGTTTTCTCCTGGATCAGTGGCGTGAGAAGTAGCAAGAAACTCCTTGGCCAAGAGCCTAAAAAAAATCATGTAGTTTTCATTGAGTGAAGAGGGTCTGACCCTTCAGAATTTCTCACAGCACGCTAAGAGGTTTTGAGCAAAGATGTCCAGAGGAAACGAGGATTCTGCTTTCAGAATGGATATGAGACGAGAAAGCCAAATTAAAAGACAGATTTTCCTCTTACACTGTGTAAAGGGCCTCTATGCTGAAGACATCACCAGCTGAATGCATATAAGAAGTCGCCAGCAATCATTAAGCTCAATTAATCTTATTCTTGTGTGCATGATAACAGCTGTGGATTATTTAAACAAAGCAATGGTGGGCAAGCAGGAGAGGGAAACTGAAGAAAAGAGGTTCTGCTGTAAACACTTGTACCACCATCACCCAAACTACACTGTGATGTAGAAACTGGGTCAGAGACACCCTTCCCCCTCCAGGCTGTCAAAGTTATTTGAGCTTCTATTGAAACCATCACAATAGAAGAGTTTGGCTCATGCATTCACTGAGCAAAACTGATTTGTGTATCTTGGTTCAGAAAAAGCTGCTGGGTAATTTTCCATGCAAGTACAATGCAGCAGTTCAGCTGATCCCTGAAAGCTGATTTCTTGGTGATTTGCCTTTCATTTAATAAGGCACTTCAGCTTTTATTTAGTCTTTCTAAATTCACATGCTGAATCTTTGTTTAGAAGCTTTAAACCTTTCTCTTGCCTGTGTCAAGTTTAGGAACTGCACTGGTAGCCTTCATTCAAAGTTCAGAAGATTGCTGTAAGTCTATTGAGATGCCTCTTGCTCCGTTTTCTTACTGGTGATATAAGTCTGAGTTAATTGGTTTATTTTCTTTTAGGATAATTGAATTAAAATGCATTGTTTAGGAAGTATGGCTTGATTAGATACAAACACAGCTCTTTTGGACTCTTCTCACTCCCCTTTTTAATCCTGTATTTAAGTCTTTCATCCCTGTTTACAGCTGTCCTATTAGCAGTCTCAGCCTTCTGGTGCACTCCGTCTGCTCTGGTTTTTGCGTCTTTTGTTTTTCTGACTTCTGTCAAGGAGTCTCAGTGGCTTCCTCTTGTCCTGAGAAGAAAACTAGCCTATTCTTTATGCCCATGATGCCCTGCCACAGAGCTTGCCAGCAAGCACAGGGCCTGGGAGCTACGCTATCGAAGTGGCATTAGTTGGTGGTGCTCATAAGCCCTTATTACAAAGGCATCACAAGTGAAGTGAAATGACAGGGTTAACTAGGTGAAATAAAGCTCTGGTGTTAGAGCCTGATTTCCAGTGCTCAGTTTATACACTCTGTAATTCCACTTCCCCTCCCTGCTGCCCTGAGCGTGCACTTTCGCCGAATGAGCACACGCACCATCACTCTTCTTTCTCCTAACATAAAATATCATTTGTTTCTTGAGAATCACTGGACTCAATGGACAGTGTTGCTGGGATGTGTCTGTCTGTGCCTACTCAGTTGTGGAGCCAAGAAGGCTGTTTAGGTTATGGCTGCAAGGAGCTGTGCACCCTATGTAGATGTGGTGTGCTGTATCACAGAGTGACGTGCTGTGGCGTGTTCAGGAGACGTTGAGGCAGCAGAAGAAGGAACATCTTTTCCTCGAGTCCACTTTCCAGGTGAGAAGCTGGTCGGTACGAGGCAGCAGTGAGAACTGTTCTATCTATTCACGTCAGGCTGCTTCTGAGTCTCCATCATACTGTGTACGGTAACAAAAAAGAGTGAGAAAAAGTCCCCTAGTCTGTATGCTTGTTTCAGCAGTGGATGTCTTGAACTAGCTTTCTCCAGCACCCTTACTGGAGCTGTCAGTGTTTGTATGCCTTCTTTGCAACCTCACTGTCAAGAAAAAAACCCAGAAATTCTTGCCACTCCACCCCGCTGCCCAAATGAATAAACTAAAGAAGAGATTTGGGAAGAATTTCAAGCAGGGGAGCCATTTGCACCCTGAGGTTTGACAGCAGAATGCCTTCTGTTGTTATCAAGGCTTATCACTGTCTCTGGCAAATGCTCTATCTATAATAATCAAGTCTGTGCCTATGACATTGTTCTTTGACAGGACAGTATTTCTCAATAATTTAGTAGCATCGCACACTCACAAAAATAGAGTTATAATTAGCTCTCATCCCTGAAGTTGGAAGAGCTTTTCAGCTTGTTGGAGGCTGCTGGCCAATTCTCTTATCTAATTGGATGAAGTTCCTGCTTTCTCCCATTTGTATGATGTCTGCTTTTACACAAACTCATTAAGTGCAGCTGTACTCGAAGTTTGTAACAACAGCCCCAGTGAAGCCTAGGCAGAAGTTTAATAGCAGATCTGTTCTCTCTTTTTCATCTGATCTCAGTCCATTCAGACGGTTGATGAATGCCCAAATATCTTTCCCTAGCACCTAATTCTGCCCCATCAAGCTTTTAATTATGAATTATCTTAACAATTAGAAACCAGACAAATTATGTTAGATTCATCTGTCTGTTTTGAAACCCAAGATTTTACAGCTTGCTGGAAGGAAAATATATTTTAAGGCAGTTTTTTTGTTTTGTTTTTCTGAGGCATATAGAAGTGGGTTTTTTTCCCTTTTATTTTAAAGCTTTGAGGTGTAAAGGCGCAATCAAATAATTGCTACATCTTTTGTTAAATCTTCAGTAGCACTGAGCTGACTGTTACATTAAGCTTTCGCATTTATATATGTACATATATTTTGCAAATTTATTTTTTATTTTTTTTTGGTCAGAATGACTGCATTTTTCACAAGTTCTCATGAGTAACTTTGAATTTTGAATTTCTGCTTAGCCATAGATAAAATTTGTTTTCCAGAACTTGAATTTTTTTTCTTACTTTACGGCCTTCAGTATAGACTTACTTTACTTTGCAATACTGATATAGCAATTTTAGATGTTTCTAGAACTTTCGTAGATTTATGTTTTTTCTTACACCAGGGTGCTATTCCAAGGTTTTCTGGGGAGCTTCCAGCTGCGTAATATCCTTCCCCGATGATATTCCATAAGAGAGAAGGAAAAGAAGCACAACAAGACGCTAGTGGGAAGATTTTTAGGCTCATTATTCCCTCCTAAGCCAAATTCAAGAGTGAGGGGAATTCCATCTGCTGGCGCCCCACCTCTTTGTGTCTGTATTTTCTTCAGGTTGTAGTGCTCTCTCAGCTCCCAAGGTCAGAAAAGGCTTGACCTGTATGAGCTTCACAACACCCTTAGCTCTTTCCAGGTTCTAAAATTGCAAACATCTTGCAAAATCAAAGCCCAGAAGGCGTAGGGAGGAAAGAGGAAGGAGGAGACCCCTCACCTGCATGACCTGAGTCCTACTTGAACTCACTCTGTGCTACAGTTGTCCCTTGGATCATCTAATCATAAAAAGATGGTGGAACTAAACATTTTGTTTCTATTCAGAGTATGAAAAATGAACAGTGTTGTAACCGAGTCCGTGGTCACTACTGTCAATAGACCTTTATGGCAAAGTGGATGTGTTAGATTCATTATCCCTCTTCTCACTGGTGATGCAAATAGGTGATTCAATCCATCGTTTCAATATAAAGCTTAACATCAGCATGAGTCACAAACTGTTTTGACTGGTAAGTGTCTATACTAGAAAAACAAAATCTGCTAACATCTCTTTTTTACACATAGTTGGTTCTGTCTGTGGACTATTATGTGCTCAGACCATATTTAGACAAATGTAAGATACAGACATCCTTATTTAGTGTCCTGTCCCTTTTATAGTTTTATATGGGGTGGCTACCTCAAGTGTGCTTAAGGTAAGCATCCCTCCAATTCATAAGCAAGGGCATTTAGGCCTCTTCTAGCAAGTAGAGAACATTTTTATAATTGACCTCTAGCACCCTGTTGTCTTTGAAATACTCAGGCTTGTTTTTCTAGGAAATACTTTATGCATTAAAGGGACTATTATAACAGCAGAACATTTGTTTTGCCAGCTACGGTCATCATGGGCACATCATGAAAATGACAGCAGTAGCTGCTCTGCGCTGTCTAATTTTGTAATGTTTTGACAGAATTTAGGACGTGAATGTATGTTTGTGCTACCAGTCATTGGTGAATCATAGCACTTAATTGGAAGGGTCAGCAAGATCAACAGATGTGGTCTTTGGGAAATGAAAATGTCTTCTTTCATTTGCAATTTTGAGCTTGTTTGTACACTGCTTTTGTTGGAAGTAGGCTCGGTTGACAGAGATTAAGGAAAAAGTGGTGAGCTATTTTCCCAGCACTTGAGTGAGTGGTGATGGTTGTTGGAGGATGTGATGACAGAAGAGAAGTGGGTTTTAATTTTGTTTTTGAAGTGGGTGGGGGTGGGCAAATGGATGCTTAAGACATATTAATGAAGTTATGTTGACAACTGTTAAGTGTGAAGTCTGTCATGTATCTCATTGCAATGAATGCGTCTTTATGAGCAAGCTGCACTACAGACATCTGTGCAATTGTCAGCTGTAAGCAAAGGAAAGGATGATTCGACAGTGGACATACAGCTGAAAATGAAGGACAGGTATTTATTTGTGTGGGTGTGTATACTTCTGCTTGCCAGAAGTGTCATATTTTTGACTGTCTGTTCTTCCCAAGTAGCTAATAAGTGGAAAAAATGAGTTGAGCAGGGTATGTTTTTAATTTTTTTCATCTCAATTTCTCCTGTAGCAGAGAATTTGAACATTTAAGGTAAGTGGATCATGCCCTTCATAGTCGCTTTCTGAAGATGCATGAAGAAGTGAGCTCCAGAAAGAGTTGGGAAAGCGTCAGGTAAAAATATCACTAGTCAAGCATGCAAACTAAGCAAAGAAACTGATAATGCTTAGACCTGGGCACGTCTGTGTTTGCACGAGCTGTGCTCACTTGCAGTACACGTAGCAGCTGTGTGTTGTATTCCATTTTTCTAATACCTTTGTGACTGTATCATGGTGTGGTTTCCAAAGGGGCTTACACATATTGTAAAGGGACAGCTGGGTTTTTGCCAGAGTAAGGGAGGAGCAGGACTTGGGACTGTTCCCTGACTCTTTCCAACTGTTTCATGACTTTTCCCAGCTACAGAGCTCTCCCCCACGGTCATCTTGAGCTTAAGAAAAGCAAACATATTTAAAGAAAGACCTTTGTCTTTCTTAAGTAGCTGAATACCTTGTGTAACAGTTAAATCTGTTCTGCAGCTATCGGAGGTTCCATTTCCTGTGTGTGCAGTAGGTCTTTCCCCAGCTAATGCTGATGGGGGTTTTGCAGTAGATAATGGTGGGAATAGTTCTTGAGTTAGAAGTATGTGTTATGAAGAGGTACCTGGATCTACCCGGACCCCTGAGACTGTCTGATCTCCTGCTGGAGGCTGCCGTATCCTTTTATTTCCTATTTATGCTTCTTGAGCATCTCTGGGTTTGCCTTACTTTTCCCCTCCATCTTGGCGGAGAATGAAGAAGCTGTGAAGTAATGGGGTGAAATATAGTTCCAGACCTGGAAACTGTGGCTGCAGTGTAACTGGAAGCCATGCTGCTTTGGTTAAAGATTGATATATATATATATTTTTTTTTGACCCTAATGCAAATACTGAGAGGATGTAAAGGAGTGCTGACGTAGGTGGTCAGCAGCTGGCATGAAGTGTTTGTTAGATACCTCATCTATGGGGAGGAGGAACCAGGAGGAGCTAAAAGTCAGCCCCTTTGTTTAAAATACATCTGTTTCTTTCTCATGCTCACATTTTTAAGTGTCGAATATACCAGCTTCTTGTAGAGCTGTGTGTTGGAGGAGGCCATGTGTTCTGCTAGCAGTAAATGAATTACCTAATGAGAAGAATGTTTGCAAAGCCTGGAGAAAAGCAACAGCTGCTTTTTTAAGTGCAAAAAATCCCTATTACATTTCAAAACCGTAGCAAGAACAGGGATTTTTTTAAGGACCTGGATGAAAGGAAATCAGTAATGTGTAGGGGGTGCTGAGTGGACCAGACACCTCACCTGCTTTATTCCTAGGTGCAGAGGGAATTCGGAGTTAGACGCCAGATGGAAGGCAAGCTCAGAACCACATGAACTACAAGCCTGTTTCCTTCAGCAACATTAATTTACAGTCTCATGAGAGAACACCTTGGTTTTCTGCCAGTTTTGGCTTCAAGCAGAGTTGTGAGAGGACAGAACAGAGCAGTCAGCAGTCCCTTTCAGGCCACACCGTCTGTGCACTGAAGCAGACAGCACAGGCTGTTAACGGGGCTCTGCTGAAAGAATTACAGAAAGCGTCTGTGCCCATAGTCCCTGGTGAAAAGCGTCCAAGTACATTAATTATGATGCAGTATCCTGGCTTCTCCTCTGCCTGCCAGGCGTTTTACAGGGTGCTGGCATCTTTATGCTACAAAAGCTTGCTTGCCAAAACCATTGCTTTAGGTTAATTGATGTGTTTTGCGTTGCTGGTTCCTGCCCTTTGGTTCTTTGTTGTTGAGTCGTGGTGGAGCAGGTTGGGAAGAGACTTGAAAGTCATTCTGATTTGCCTTCAACAGTGCTGTCGCTTGTGTTGTGATGCAGCGTGGCCTTCTGGAGTGACGCTGTCTTGAGGGAAGTGAGTGGAAATACACTGTAAAGTTTATTTCCAAACTGCATTATCGTGTGTTAGGGCATCTCAGGTGGTCCTCTGGTTCACTTTCTAATCTCACACTGTTTCCTTTCCAAACTGGCTGGGAGTCACATTGTCATTTGTTTTCTCCCTTTTCTCTACTCAATAGTTCTGAGATCCTGTTAGTGTTTACGATATGTAAGATTTAAGGCAAGAAAGTACAGAAAATACCACTCATTTTGAATGTTGCTAAGCTCCAGATGACTGGAGGTATGTACTGTATTGTAATTGTCGGGGAGGATTGAACCCTGGAAGAGACCAAGAGGCTTTCTAGTTAGTGAGTTACTTCTCTTTTTATTATTATTATTTTGTGTGTGTTTGTAGACTTTTAATACTGGATGATTATTTCTCCCACAACAATACTATATAGCATAGGGTTTTGTTCATTTCAAGTTTATCAAAGAGTTTTTTGAAGGAAATGTTATATTTCTGCTATGGAGTTTTATGATAAATGGGATACAGCCTATTTATGTCATTCTAACTAGATGATGCTGGAACAGGTGGAATCCATCCTTCTCCAGCCAGACTAAATACCTTAGCATAAACTGTTGGCTGCTTTGACAGAAATGGGACCGCACGTCTTTTCATAATCAGGATGAACCCTGTACATATACAAACCAATAAGTAGATTGCCTGGCTTTCCTTTCTGTCACCTGTGGCTTTAGAAGGCTTTGCACCAGTTCTGGGCTCCAGATGTACATTTTTATCTGCATGACCATGACTTGCTTTAGTGCCGATTTCAGAGTTTATCACAGTAATCAAGACATTGTGTTCCCACTGCTGTGGTCATGTGGGCAGTGGGAGTTCTGGAGGACACATAGAAGAGGGCACATAATACATTTCTCTAGCATATCCAAGTGGCAACTCAGTACATTTTTTAATGAGTTGCATGGGTCAGCTCCAGAGCAGTTTTCCCATTGGAGGGGAAGAGGCATCTTCTGGTTGAACTTAGCCAGGAATGCCTCTCAGCATAATGAATCATAGAATATAGTTGGAACGGACTGTAGGGATCATCAATCCCAACTCCTGACTCCACAGGATAAAACTGAGTATGCAGTCCCCCCAAAAAGTATAGATACTGATGGTTTCTACTGACTTTTGTTTTCATCCCCCTAAGGTTTTTTAGAGCCATTCTGAATGTTCTTAGTGCTCACACTCGATTTTAGCAAGCCGCAGTAAACTAAGAGCCATGGTGACATGCTTCACATGATCTTTTCTGGTTCGTCTGTCTCTGCAAGTCAGTTTGTTATTGTGCACAGATCTTGAATAAGGCTTCCTCAGAGGGAGTTCTTGATACCAAGATGTTACTTATGAGCAGAGGGCTAACTCCTGCTAGGGTCAGATGTAATGCAAAATTTAAATGGTGAGCACAGTTATTCAACAGCCATTCACACTAGAATAACTTTCATTCTCATTAAATATTGAATAAGCTCAAGAAGCAACAGCAGGAACTGCCGTTACTAGCAGGCTGAGAGCCTGCTGTCTCAGAGGGATGGCAGCACACTGCCAGCAGTGGAACTTCTCTAAGGATTTACAGTGCTTGAAACCACTGGTTTGTATTTTGAAAAGGGAAGCCAGAAAAGATTGTTTTAAAAGTACTCCTACCAGTGTAATTTCCAGATTGCCAAACCCCTCCTTAGCTATCAGGTCTGATGTTCATTTTGTCTTTATTCTGACCTTTTCTCTTCCTCTCTGCACACTGTGCTTTGTCCCAGTAATGAAGCAGGCATTTAATCACAGGTGCTAGCCTTCCAGCTTTTCACAATAACTGGAAGCCTTTAAACGGGCAGAAAAGGGAGACTCACCAGAGTAATCTGCCTGGGCTTGCTAACTTAGTTTACCTCCTTAAAGAGACTTCAACACATCTTCCTTAGGTTTTACCTTGGAATAGGACAATGCTGAGGATACTTTCCTCCAAGTCCTTTCAAACTTCCTTCAGTCTCATATGATAATCAGGGAAAAATAGCAGTACTTGCAGAACTGCAAGTTTGCTTGCCTCCTGACTTGCAACCTCATTTTCTATTGGGCAGTTCAGTCCTGAAGCTAGGAGGACAGAAACTATCAGTTGCATTCTTCTGCTGCGGCTTCTTTCAGAAAGCTTCAGGCTGCCTTCTTCCACCTTCTCTCTCCTGGAGGATGCAGACATAGGGATAGATGTGCATGTGTGTCTAAATAGTTCTTGAAAGGCATCAAACTCGAGGCGCTCACTAGCTGTGTGTGCATGCCAGCACACTGCACATGCCAGGCTGCAAAACTCCCTCAAGTAGGTGGGTAAATTCTTAGAATGCAGGTTCATGGAGTTCTGTCCATAGATGTGATATTGGCTGCTCTTCTTAGGGATCAAGAGAAAGAAGAAACGTACTAACAGGACTTAACTGCCTGAATGCAAGCTAAATGCTGTCCTTCATCAACTGCCGGCAGCACAGATACTTCTGATGCATGCCTTTGGTGCTTAATTTATACAGTATTCACAGAAGATGCCTGTTGGTGCTCTTCCAAGTACTGCCTACAGTAAATCCCATTTAGAAGTGATTTTGTCCCAGAGTGTCATTTGGAGCTCACAGTCCTCCATGAACCTGCCTGAAAGGAATGATGTGAGCTGACGGACTCACTAAATCAGTGGTCCCAGTCACTGTGAGCTATGATGAAGGAAAAGCTTAGACTACGTCAGCCTTCAGATAATCTCAGTGGCAGTGCACACTTGCAGCCCTACAACTCCGAGTGTTGTGGTGACATCTTCGCTGCCATGAAGTTTAGCGAGGATCTTGTTCGTTTTTAGGAAAGCTCCAACTCAGCTGCATTCCCAGTTCCAGGGCTTTACAGAATCATCAGGTGTTTTAGATTCGGAGCACACGTGTGGGTAAGCTGTACAACGACAGTGTCACTGCAGCTTGAAGTTATTAATGTTGAGCAGATTGTCAGCAGAACAACCAGGAAGGAAATGCTATGTTTCATTGACGAGACTGCCCTCATAAATATTGGAGTCGTGTTTTATCAACCAGTCCTAAACAAGTCAAATGCAAAACAAGTAACTCACAGTGTGCTTTATTATTTTTTCACAATATTAACTAGACAGACATGGAAAGTTTAATGGCAGCATGTTCTTATAACATTTTAAAGACAAAGAACGACATAATCATATTAAATGATGATAAACTGACAAACTACATTACCGTACATACATCATCCAAAGGTACTGGATAAACGATATCTGCTTATGTACATTTATGCTGGTGATAATTAAAATTCAAATATTCAGAAGAAAAAGAAAAAAAATATGCTAATTAAATTATAAAAATATACATTTTTTTTCCTCTGGAATTCTTAATGCTGTATAACTTGCCAAGAAAGATTTCATTATGTGATGAAGCTGCATTAACTTAGTATACGTGTGTGACTTAAAAGAAATACGTATTAAATCGGCTCCTTTGTCCTCCTTTTGTTTAGCCCTGTTTGAAAGAGAGAAAGGAATGAAAAACAAAGCTGGGCTTTTGCAGGGAGAAAGAATTTTTACACTCATAAATCAAAAGATGTTTAAATTTTCATATACTACTGAGCCATTAACTTGTAATACAAATGAATCATTTTGCTAGCTTGTTTAAAGACAGAGAGAGGAAAAAAGACAGGCTTTAAACATGCTACTTCACTACACTTCTTATAGGAGTTGTAGGTTTGTGAAGTTGGATGCAGGTGCATGGCTAAGCATAGTGTCATGCTTCAGGGTTAAAGCATGCAGTCCTTATGTGTACCTGACTCCCACTGACTCAGCTAGGGAGACAGTGTGCATGCAGGGCTTGGGTGTCCTGGATCAGTATTCTTTGAACTGTACCACATGAACGTTTCCTTTGCACATCTGGTTTCAAAGAAACATTTTTCCATCATTGCTCTTTCTTAGTGCAATCCTACTCAGGCTGTGTAATCTCAAATCACAAGAGCAAACCAATGAGCTTTTGTAACGAGTGGATACTTTTACAATACTTTTAAAGAAATTCTGTAACTGAACATTTTCAGTAATTGTAGTCACATCACAGTGCACGAATTTGTAGCTGGTTTTAGTTAAAAGTTATTTTCAGACCATCCTGGGTGGACTCCTGCATTGTCTGAAACTGGAGATTTTCTTACATACCAGCGTCATTCTCCGTATCTTCCAGCCCCCATCCTCATCTGTATATTATTCTTTGTTACCTCCAAAGCCCTGTTCCTCCTTTGTTAGATCCAGTGCTTGTTCTGTTTAGAAACGTCCTCTGTGTCAGCTCCGATTCCAGAACACTGAACTAGCAGATTATTTTCCTTGTTTTTCCATTTATTCCCAAGATACTGATCTGTAACAGCTCTTAAGTGACTGAACAGATACTATTTCTTTTCCAGGAACAAAACATTTTCCTTCATTACTTTCTTAATAAATGAAGTGGAAAAGAATTAATGACAAATAAATTAAATACAGCCAAATCGAGTATTACTCTCAAATTGCTAAGGATTTTCTGTTATGCAAAAGACTGCCTTCAGCATTAATGAAGTTTTATACTGTAAAATAATTACGGTGTGTCTGCAGTGCATTACTCTGCCCTTGCATCATCCTTTTTCAAGGGGAAGAATGAAAGATGAACCAATTCCGTGTAACAGCCATCTTTAAGCAGGGAGATAGTTCAGTGATCTCTTTCTTTGCTTCTCTCTACTTCTTGACCTCTTCCCTTGTTGTCCTCTGGTCTTCCACACCTAACCACCTTCAGAGGCGTCCCTCTTTTCTTCACTCTCTGCTTTGACAATTTGGATACACTGGGACCAGCCAGGTGTGTGTGTGTTCACATAGTGACAGAGGATGAATTTTCACTGAAGTGTAGTCTTGGAGCATGCATGTCTATAAGGCAATTTGTGGAAAAAAAAGAACCTATATGGGAAGATGTAATGAAGAATAGAAAAGACAGGAATTACTGCAAAAGAAATGCAAGAGTGAGAGGAGAGGATTTTATTAAAGAAGTTCAAGCTTTTATATACATTCAACGTTTCTACTATGTTTCTTAATAATAAATGTATTATCAACTACTGTTATACCTAATGCAGCCACAATACTGTACTATTCTGCAGTCAGGATGGGAAACCTCTGTTAACTCTTTAATAAAATAAAATCATCAACAGTCATCGTGACTCTTCTTTTTGCCTGGTATTAACTAATACACTGGGTAGTCCAGTGAGTAGACACAACAGAACACTAAATCCTCAATATTCATTTAAATGTGTATCACGTGTCGTCTTCATATTATTTCTAAAGCAGCTTTAAAAAACTTTTGCCATTGGAAGGTATTAAAAATAAAACCCATTCAAATTATCCTGGTAGTATAGCAGCACTGGAATTGATAGTTACTCTTTTACTATTTTTTTTGACAATGTAAACCTTTAATAAAATAAACAATTTTGAAACAATTTGAGGTCTAATAGTTCATGAACTTTAATGGGTGTATGGGCACGAATTGAAACGAAGACTAGATTGTGAAATGAAACGTTAGCTCGATAGCAGCCAATTCCAGTTTTGAAATCAGCTTCAGACACGTTCAGCTTCACAGCTGAAGAAAACAAAGCCCACACTCAATCTGCAATACTTGGTTGCTCCCATGTCAAATATTTTCCATATGAATCCTGCACACATATGCCCGCTTCTGACAGAAGCTCTCTAAAAACACTGCAGGTGTTTCTGGTTCTATGGAGTTTTTTTTCTTTTAAATCAATCCTAGTTTTAGTCACACTTCTGTGATCTTTCTCAGAAACATTTCCTCTGTATGTTTCTATTCCATTATAAAAGTACTTTCAAATTTGAAAGGTAGGTTCGTTCCATCTTCGCTCATACAAAGTGTAGGTGCCCCGACTAAATAGCAGTAAAAATGCTGAGATGTACAACTCTTAAAACAAACAAACAAAAAAGCAGCTTCAAAGACACAACATCAACTACAGCCTTAACATTGAACATATTACATTCCCAAGTTAATGGAGATATTTTGCATATAATGCCACAAAGTTATCCATCTGAAATCTTGAGGTTGAATCAACAGTTTATTCACTGTATATTTTTTTTTCTCACCCTTCTTATAGCACTTCTGTATTGAATGGTACGGTTCATTCAGAGCTTTAAAACCTTTTATCTCTATCTCTGAACGTCCATTTACCCACAAATCCCAGGTTCCAAAAGTTTTGTAGAAAAAAATAGGAGCGTTTGATTGAAGATGGTGATGTCCATTACACAGAGCAGCCCATGCAACATACTTGGATTCTCCTGCTTCATCAGCAATTCTGGCCCCCTCCGAGCACATGAAAAGCCCCGCTTTGACACACATCAACACACCTGCACTTAGAACACAGGTCTGCTTATAAAACTGTATACCAAGTATTCTGCACTAACTGTACTTTTAATAGGGCAGATGGCTTCACCCTCCCCTTTTTCCTCCACCCTGTTTTTGCTTGAAATGACAGTAGGCACCTGTGTGATCGAGGTGTCGGAAAGTCTCTGTCCAGATAGATAGATAGATAGAGGAGTTTCTTCTTCATCTTTTCTTCAGTAGACAGTCTTCAGAAATAACTAGCACAAAGCAATTTTGAGGGCAAGGGGCAGGAGGATAAAGCTCACTTTCTTTTCCTGTTATGAAAATGAACTCGATTTTGGTGTCTGGTTTGAGAAACAAGGATAGTCAGAGCTAATGTGTAACTCAGCTGAGGTCTGTTTCTTGCCAAATAAAATTAAAATCTTTTTCAACTTTCAGGGATTTAGAGACCACGTTTAATTGGTTTCAAACCCCTGGAGGAACTCCATCAGTAAACAGGATTAGTTGCAGATACGAGCCCTAAAGTGGGACGCAGGTCAGGTCTTCAGACTCCAGCTCTGCTCTGTAGAAGCAGGCACTTAAGGTCTCCTGATGTTTCTGTGTCAGTAGCCATGAAAACTTTTTTTTTTTTTACTGCTGAGAAAATCATTGGAACAGTAATTTCCCACAAGCCCCAAAGGTTTAACTTCACACATCTATTAAAAAAAAAAAAAAAAAAAAAAAAAAAAAAAAAAAAGAAGCATTTGAACTGACACATAGTAGGGTATCGGATGATACTACTCTGACTATGATGTGATGGCATGACTGGTAACTTGAAAAATGCATGTCTACAAGGCAGAGGCAATTGTATTTCAAGCTGTAGGGATAGCCAAGTGTCCTTAGAGAAGTTGCCATTTTGACTGCACACATGTACCACGTTGGACCAACTTCCTCCGGCCGCTTTCGCTGGCAGGACGGGATTAGAACTTTGCTCGCACTGACCTTTTCATTCAGAGCCTTCCCAGCCATCCAAAAATTGCAAGGAAATCAACACAATTACACAGCCTTTAGCAGCTCAGGCAACTACCTTCCTCAGTGTAAGCAGGTAGGTCTTTGTCAGTATGCTTGCTCCTCGCAGATAACATAATCCGGACAACTGCATTAATTAAAAAAAGAACCTAAAATGCTTTGGGGCTCATTAAAGTTAAGAATAACAACACGATGTTATGACAAGTACAACTTGCAGAGTTTCTGAAAATAGCAGGTTAAAATGTAAATATATTTTAATAAATAATTTTCCTGCAATGTAAAAATAAATGATATTTCCTTTGGCAGTAATAGCTGATTTAATCTTTAGCCAGGAAGTTGTTTTGCTCATAAAATACCATTGTGCTACAGAAAAAAAAAAAAATATTATTTTGCTGTTTTGAAAGACTTTTGTAATCCACGATAAACTGGGTGACTCTACTTATGTCCAAGATAGGCGCCAAGAGTGATGCAAGCTCCCACCAGAACCAGACTCAGGATGGTCTTCAGAGAGATCCAGGAGAAATCAAACAAAGGCCTCATACTGTTGCCGTACAATTCCACAAAGGCATCCTAGAAAGGGAAATAAAGGAACATCAGAATCACAGTAGCTCTTTAAGAGAGAAAGGAGAGCTTCTTCAGATGCAGCAGTCCTCCAGCCATCACTACAGCAGAGGAAAAAAAAAAAACAGCTCACAGCGCATCAACATATTAAAATAGTGATTTGGGAGCTATGTTTTTGTGCAGTGCTTAGGACAAAGTTCTCCCCCCTATTTCTTAACAAATATTGCTGTAATTACTTGCACTCTTACATCTGCATTAGGCATGCCCTGTCCAACAGGGAATATAGTAACAGCATTTTTTAAACACAAGCAACTCCCTTTTGGCTCCTGAGTGTGTATACACAAAGGATAGAACATAAGAGATTGAAACTTCATTCTCCAAACCTTTTGCTTCCCTTGGACACTGGGCATCTATTTTGCAGATCAGTACTTATTGAGTTCCTTAGGGACGGGTTCAGAAGACTCAACATAGTAGCCACTAAGATGTTTCTTCCATGTGACTTGAAGCTGTTAGGGTACAGTTTGCATTACGCTTATGCTGGCCTTTCATGACCGCCACTGAAAGGGGTGACACCTCACTCCTGTGTTCCTGATAGTCAACCCTCTCATGTAGCACTGGTCTGTTTTTCTGCTGCATAAATACAATAGGATTTTGACTGGGCTAGCTATCAGATCGGTAACACTCTGTGCTTAGTGTGTTTCTTTCAATCTGCTCACGATTCCTTACAAACATGAAACCTGAGAACACTCAGAGAGGTAAACCACACTGTGCTGCACTAAAAAAATAAATAATGAAGCTGAATGACTTAGAAAAAAAATGAGAGAAAGAATAGCAGAGTTTAGGACAACTCCTTCCTTGTGCAACCAATTAAGGTCTGCATCAAACCACACAGATAAACCCATCAGACAGCTATCCATTGTGGGGTTCACATCATTCTCTATTACACTAGGCTTCCAATTTTTGTTAACGTAAAAGTAAACATTCTCTATTTATGTTCCGTTGCCTTTAGACATTTTGTAATGATACTATGATAGACAGTAACCTGCCTTCTGAAAAAGCATATATGTCATGAATTACAGCAAGAATGAAGAGTGACCGGTCGCCACCATTCATTGCAACCTTTCAGCCAAATGCATGTCCCATAAATTACATACATTAAATTAGCCTTCATCATTAGCCTTTTCTAGATATTGTCAAAATAAGTGCATTTATGGCTGTACCACGAGAGGGCGTGTAAGGGTTTTTTAATATCGTACCATTTTGACTCCTGTTCACTAGACCAAGCGAGATGCAAATAACTATGTTTGTGACCTTAAAATGTGCTTTTATAGTAAGTAATATTGGTGTGTCATAAGTAAAGAGTGAGTGTGTCAGTAAAAGAATAGCTAAGGGGTTTGCCCAACAGACTGACCTGAACCATCTTCCTCCTGTTGCTTCTCAATGCTTTTTCCTCCAGGCAATCACTTACAAACTTGAGTAACCAAGACTACATTCTCAAGTGAAGGCCTTTAACCTTTGGGACCAGTGTCTTAATGCAAACTGTTCTTCCCTGAGAAAATTCAGCAACTTTTGCATAGCTGTGTTGTGTTTGAAATCGACATTGCCAAATCCTGGCCTCAATATTCTGCTGTCCTGCTGCAGAGTGGAGAAGTACACAGTTTGCTGTGCAGTTCTTTGGACAGCTTCCTTTATTTCTCCTTAAGGCTATGAAGTAATACAATATCCTAAAATGTTACAGACTGGGCTAAACCCTGTTGCCGCCACTGCAGACTCGCTGACTTCCATGGGAGCTTTGTCTGGATAGAGAGTTCAAGATCATGCCTTATATAAATACAAGAAGGGTAGAGTTCAAAACTTGGTGATATTATTATAGGTGGAAAACAGAGGAAACGAAAAAAAAAATACCATGGAAATGCAAGTCATGCAAAAATATCTTAATGTTACATTTCCATGGTTTCTTTCTGCAGGCTGAGTCTCACTTCTGTATAGTTATGACGGCCAATGCTCACCCAGTATCAACTGGGAAATGAGCATACTTTGTCCCTCCTTTCTACCCATGTTTAGCAACGTGCAGCCCAGTTTGCCTGGAAGGCCATACCTAACAATTCAGTAGAACTCCTTGCGTTCACTATGAGGATGGATAGAGGGTTACAGTAGAACCTGAAGACGCAGCAAACATACAGTATAAGGTATGGTTCAAAAGAGGAATGCTAACAAAGAATGTGCAGCACACAGTGCTTTCTTTTTCTGAGATTATACAACAATAACACGAACCCAACCTAATGGTGTCCGCACTATATATTACAAGTAGCTCTTTATGATCATTCTCCCTCCCCTTCTCAAACATCCTGATTAGGCCTATTTCCGAAGCTTGTTTGAACAGCCTGTCACTATTTGTTTAAGTTTCAAACCTGTTTTAAATAAACACATGTCCATTTTATGCACTAAAACAAGGAGAGGGGGAGGGACCCATTACTGAAAACTATTTTAGCACTAGGAGAACCCTAAACAGAATCCCGACTGTTTCATAAGGTTTGCCTTCTATAAAACCATTATTTGTCACTGGATTCTTGTCACCTAAACCAGTCTGTTTAAAATAAAAGAATCTGCACTCAAACAAATCAGATCAACAAAATTGGTTTAAACACTTGATTTTGTCTAAAAAGCACTCGTTATAATGAATGCAAGGGTCCCCTCGGCAAATGGACCGAGGCAAGTTCTGGCTTGGACAGGCCTAGAAATTTCACACAGTTGAGACACAAAAGGAAATCTTAAGACCTGCCTATTTAAAATTTAATGGAATGTTATATCCTGGATGTAAAATTATATCAGGGCAGTTAAAAATTATATGGAAAAGAGCTCTTCATCGAGACCTGTAAGTTGCTTGAAAGTAATTTCTTTAGAAGCTTTTATGAGTCAAGTCAGCCTGTCATTCATTTATGGCCTACATTCATGCTGACCACTTCAGCACAGCAAGAAGGATGGAAGTGGTAAAGGGAAAAACACTCTGCCTAAGTTCCCTGTGGTCCCCACACACCGAAGCGCACACCTCACCTGCATGGGCTTATATGGCAGCCCAAGAGCCCCACTGCCCACAAGGGAGGGCAGGTCCCACTCAGGCCCTGGTGGAGTTTGTAACCCATGGAGGATAAAGAGGCATGATGGTGATGATGGTGTCCTGAATCAGGGCTGGCTCAAACCAGAGGCTCCTGATAGCAACACCCCTCTCATCTGCTGGCCCAAACTTGGCAGTGCTGATCCAAGAAATAAATGTCATCTTCAACTATGCAGCATTTGTTACTTGCACTTGGGTTTTATTTAGTCTCAGTCTTTTTGTAGCTCAGCCTCCATCCCTGCCTGAGAGGCAAGGCCTAGCCCCAAGGCTGTGGAGGACTCAATACTTCTTCCCATATGCTAAGGCCAGCACCGCTTTACTGGCACGAGCACTCCCCCTGACAAAACCAAGGGAAAAGCCAACCTCAGCATGGCATGCATTTATGGCTGAGGGGGTGGTGGGGAAAGAAAACACGAGGAAGTAAAGACTTCCTTTTTCTACCTGAATCAAACAGCTGTTGAGGAAGTGACTTTATTTCCCTCGTTATCATTGGTTTGACAGGATATCCTCTTGAGCCACATTGTACTGAATGAAGAGCTGGTGAGCCTTCCATTTTACTGAGCCGGAATTGGCTCAGGGCTATTCTCTGCCCCCCTCTCTTTGACTCCAAAACAAACACACACACCAGCTCCCGACTTTTGAAGAAACCTGCCCAGGTCTGAATGACACCTTGCTGCCATCTGTCACAGTGGGAGAGGGAATGACATCCACTCCAATGCCAAGATTTAGCAGCTGAATGACTTTTCACTCACCCCTGCCTCAATATGAACAACATAAATTCTCATTAAAACCCTCGTTCCCATGCGGTAACTCATTTCAGAGGTGATTTGGGGAGAGAGAGAGAGTGGAGAGAGCTGCTTAAATCGTCTCATGTTTTTCTTTATGCAGTGAAACCTCATTAAAATGTCATCTTGAAGCTAATGAGAAAAGTTCTTGGAACATAAAAAAGTAAACGAATCTATAGCTGTTCTCCTCCTGAAGAGATCACGAGTCCTTTATGGAAACCAGAGTACTGAGGAGATGCAAATCAGGACAGCTGAGCCCCCGACAGTGTTGTGCCAAGATGTGCTGTTTCATAAGGCTGGCATCTTTGGAGGGGCCAGTGTCTTTGTACACCTGGGAATGCTGACATGCTGACACTCCAGCCAGGTCTACTCCATCAAATTATAATGTGTAGGAAAGGAAGGTGTCACCATACCACCTCACTGACCACTGGCAGAGAACCTGCTCAGGGAGAGCCTTCAGCATGGCCACGCCTAACCAAATCCCCATCCAGGACAGGTTTTTTTTTAACCTCTCGCCTTCGCCTGTAGTAGAAACACATCTATTCTGGATTCTCTATTTTCACCATACCCTACATAGTCTTAGAGCTGCAGCTTCGATTAGTTTACTTCTGCATCCCATTCTGTTTCTCCAGTGATACCTGATGTTTGTGACCTTGGAGAAAACTGGTTCTCATCACAGCAGTCTCACACATCTTCTTCATTCCGTGTTCCTACCACTTGTTTGTTTAAATACTTAGACTGGTGGCCCTATGTCTTAGGGCATGTTTTGCAGCTCTTATTGATGCCAGGCTCTCATTGAAGTATATGTAAATTCAAATCAGTGGAAATACTATTTGCAGATGGCTGACTAAACATGGCACTCAGATGGAGACATTTATGGGCTAAGGACTAATCGCGGTTAGATTTCTTCATAGGACTGATGCATATGCTTAGAAATACATAAATAAATCAGACTGATTACAGCAATGGGGGTGACTGTTCCAGTTCATGCTGCTGGAAAGTGAATTCGTTGGCAGACAGATTTCCTCCAGAGCTGACAAAGATGAAGGATATACCTACACTATGGGGAATGGTCAAGCCATTTCCATTTAAACGTGGGTTTAGCAAGGTGCAGATCATTCAGATTGCATGGAAAGCCACGCACTGTTCAGACGAGGCTGCATTCTTGTTAAACCAAGTCAGCATGAGAAATGTTTCAGCAATTTTGTCTTGGCGTCTCTGCTTAATTCAGTTAGACGTGGCTCTGCAATATGCAAAAGCCCAGACCTAGGGGAGGTTGCCTGATTTTCTTATTCCTGGAAAGGCCCACACCGAAGTGAAGTATTTTTGGCATCAGCTATGCAATGTCACTGTGGCAGTTCATTGGTGGTATTTAATGGGTGCCACTTATGGGAGAGCAATATTGGCATCAAGAAAGAAAGCAAGGAGGCAATCCAGAGAAAATCCTCCATATTCAAACAAAGTCAAAGCTGCTTTGCTCAATCCCTGACAAGTTCTTCTCTTCCACATGCTGGAAAGCCCAGTCAACCAACTTTCTATTTTTTTTTTTTTTTTTTTTTTTTTTTTTTTTTTACATTGATCTTTAGCAGCCTTGGTTTTAATGTCTGGAGTTATACTACTTGGGCTGAATGGTAGAAGCTGTATACACAGTAAATATGCAGAAAAAAAACTGCATGCATTATCACACATCTCAGTTGCACCAAGAACCATTCAGTTTTAGGCCACTTCCTTCTTCATTCAGTCAAATTTATCAAACTATTTCTAAGTCTACATTCACATTCAGAGGTAAACTTAGCAGATGCCGCAGAGATTTGTGGATCACTGGAGGACAGAAAAAGCATCACAAGGTTGCTAAGGCAACTTATACTCTAACATCACAAACTTGACGACTCCTGGGGTCTGCTCAAACCCAAGCCATTCTGTGATTCTGTGTACACTTTGCAAAGAAATACAGCGTGATGGGAATACTGACAGTCTTAGGATGACTCAAAAGTAAAAATAACAAAATGTGTCTGAAAGACAACAGGCCTAATTCTCTCAAAGAATTATCTAAACTCTCAGCAACTTACATCCAATGTGAGTGACCTTGTACTGGAAATAGTCTACCTGATTTAAAAGCACAAATTTGAAAATCTGGTTCTGGCAGGTATTTCTGTACATGCACACACCATTACATCCCCCACATGCTCCAGCTGCCAGCATCTGTCACTCTCAGGATGCAGCAAAAGAGTTAAATCATGTAATAGTCTGAGAAATGGGAACTGAAAGTATATGCTTGTAGAAATGCTCAAAGTACTTTGGCACAGCTTTTGTCACCAGCCCACCACTTCGGCAACAGAGGGCTTTGTTAATAAACGTATCCTGCTGTGCCATGAAAGGGCTCAAGGCACAGGTATTAGCTGAAGTAAACAGGGAAAAGAAAGACAGAAGGAGCAAGGGTTTGCCAAGGGAGGGCTCACTTAGAGAAGTCTCTGCCAGGACAGGCAGTGTGTGTGAATGCGTAGGGTGAAATCAAACTAGTCTGAGCAGGTTGTACCATCAGCTGAACCACGAGGGACCAGTCATGCATTTTCCCCGCTGCTTGTTTTAACATCTCCTAGGGAAATACTTGATCCTCTGTTTGCTGTCTAAACACAGAGTTATGATCCCCAAGCCCCTCAGCTCGCCTGCCTTGGCTCTGCCTTGAGCACAGCACACAGAAGCATTGCTGCGGCCGTAGCACTCTGGCCCCACACCGACCAACGCTGCACTGCTGCAGAACCTCTGGTCAAAGTTCAGGCAAAGCCACTAGCACCATCTTCAGAAATGCCACGCATTCCTCACACGGCTCAAATCAGGCCTTTACTGTTTTGTTTTTAGATCTTGTGACAATCAGTTGATTTTCAAGGGGAAAGAAACTGCAAAGGTTATCTTATGATACATCCGCAGTTTAACAAATAAGCATAAAAGAAAAGCTTGAGCCATATAAAAAAATGCTTTAGGCTTAAGTGAGCAGGTAGCTTCTACCAGGGGCCACATGGAAAATATGAATTTATGTATGTATTTTCTTTGGCAAGCAGCAGTTCGTTAGCAGCCCACACCATCTTCACTCACCTGTGAAAGCCTTATTTCAGGAAGGCACAAGGCTGAGTTTTTTGGTAATGAATTTCTCATGCCATTTCCTACACCTGCCCCTGTGTGCAGCACCCCAGCATGCACCACAGGAGCAAGCTGTAAGCCCTCTGCTATCACCTGGCACACAAGGGGGGGAAAGACCTCCAGCATCAGCATGTATTGCATTACTGGATGACCTTGTGGGGCTGCTCTAAAGGCTTCTCCGTGGCTTGCCCTACGTTTTCATCACCTTATAGCCAAGTGGTAATGGGAAATTAACACAATGGGAAGTTCCTGACTCACATCAGCTCACAAGAGACTGCCTTTTGGTCCAAGTGCCTCCACTCCACTCCTCCTGTCTGTTCACCACAAAACCACAAGACCTGGGAGACCAGTGATGGGTGACCAAGCAGAGAAAGGAGTTAGGAGAGGCTGCGCAGACTGAAGAAAGTCTGAAGGAAACTAAGACAGAGTGAACTGCCTAACTAGCATAGGGCGAAAGTCCCCTGTTGTCACAAAGAGCTGAATCCTCCTGTCACCTTAAGACAGCTTTATGAGCTGCCTTACCTGACAGGCACTCATAGGGCGGGCTGGGAAAACTTCAAGTCTTCTGTTCATCCAGAAAGCCCTTTGGCAAATACTATCAAGTAAGAGCTAATAGCAACTATAGGAAAAGAATGAGGAAAATCAGGGTGTGAGGATATAGTTCACAAACAGATTGTTGGGCTTTGTTGTGCTATTCAGACCAGCTCTTAAATTAATTTGCATACACAGTTGTAACACACTAACTTCACCAGTAAAGGGAGCAGCACTAACAAGGAGATGTTGCAAAAGGAAGGAAAAATGAACACTCACCTGTCACCAAGGATCTAGGCTTGAAAGGAAAGAACTCCAAAGGAGGGATCTCCAACAAGAGATCCTTCCTCAGTGGCAGTCAGCCCTTAAATGAGGTCGAAGAGGGGTTGAGCCTGGCTCCACCCCTTCTGGTCACACAGGTGAGTTGCCTTCACCTGTGCTCCCAGTGCTGACTGGGTCCTTCCTTCAGGTGCTCAGTCAGCGGGTTCAGGCTGCGAATCAGCAGTCCCCATACAATAACCACGCAAAAACAAAATAAGAAGGCTTAACGGAATGCAAATAATCTCTGCCCCTCCACCTCTGAAACCAACACCAAAAACAGCAGCAGGCATCCCACAGGAGAAGTGCTAATAATTCCCTTTGCCAGGGCCCACCTGCTCTTTCCTCCTTTCTAGTCCTTCCTCCCACCCAAGAAGCAAGTACCACAAGGACGCTGGACAGAGACAGACCTCTGACCCTTGTGCATGCTTTAATTAGTCTGTAAATGAAATGATGTACAAATTATACATGAAAGGGCGCTAAGTCCGTGTGTTTCCTCTTAGTGGAAAGCTTCGAAAACTGTCAGACACTAGTAGCAGGAGAAAAAGGGTCATTTTGTACTACAGAGGCTGTGCCAGTGTCACTGCTCAGGACAAACCCCTCGATGAAGACAAGGCTTACACCATCAAAGGAGACTCCAGCATGGTTGAAATACCTCTCAGACAACATGACCTGCATTGACAGAAAGACTCTTCTACCCATTGTTAAGTCTACATAAGTCTACCTCGTGGGAAGAGGAATCATGCCAAAAAAAGTTATCTCTGCAGACTACCAATGTGGCTTTTTCCCCATGAGATAGTTACGCTGGCCAGATTTCGTCAGGTAGACCTAAGGAACTATTATCTGCAAAATGAGACTGTAATTTGTTTTAACCAGACGTTCAGCACTGATCTGGGTCTGTGCGCTTGCTGTGTACTCAAAGCCATTTTTACTGTCAAAGAGATATACCTTGGGCACCAGTGAGGTTTTAAAAACTTAATGCCAAAAATTAAGGCTGTAGTGGGTTCTTCTTCTGGTGGTGATGTGTAGTACCCAATGAAGTAAGCTGATGCTCCTGAGTTTTGTAGCTACCAATTGCATCTCCTGCGGGTCCTGCAGGGCAGAAATCTCAGCTCTCCCATGTAGCAGATGCAGGAGGCAGAGGCTGGGCTGCTGCAGGATGATGGACATGAGGGCGGTCACACTACTGTCATGGGAGCCTGCAGCACCGCTATCAACAAGTTACACACAAACATCCTTGGGAACAGCTGAAATACAGCTCAGCCTGCATTCCTATGGCCAGTCATTCAAAACAGAAACTAAAGGATTTGGTTAACTGTTTTTTTTTGTTTGTTTGTTTGTTTTTAAATGCCTGCATGTCCTTGCAGATCATTCACAATGAGCATTTATATTTCCTGCTGACGAACTTTGAAAGGGAGAATGCCAATGGAAATTGGATCTCTTAATGAACAAATTCTGTGGACAGCGAGTCAGATGCAAATTCATGAAGTATTTAAACCTGCTGCTGTGACCTTGAACTAACGCCGCTAGGAAGCAGAAGGCCTTTCACTTAGGCAGGAAAGACTGGTTAATTACTTGGTAAGTTGGTGTTTCCAAGGGAGCAGAAATGTCATGCTAAAGTTCAGATACTCAAAGGAAGGACTAAGAAACAAAATCACAAATATCAGTCAAAAAAAAAAAAAAAACAGAAAAATGCATTACCTACGAAATCAGTGCTTGAAAGCTTTCCCACTTTGTAAAAATAAATACAGTGTCACAGATTGGAAGCTGCAGATGAAAATGGCTATAAGGTCCCAAACCTAGCCATTTGCTTTTCTGAAAAATTCTACATGCAGGTGGGTCTGCATGGCAGAATGCAGTTCTAAGGAGAGAAAGAGGGAGCTGACCTCATGCCAAACAAGCCGGTCCAGGGGCAGCTGCTATGGATGCAAGTGCTATAGGTGTGTAAGAACAGTACTGCGAGCAGGCTAACTATTCCTGCTGTGAAACTTGTGCAACTACTGCTTAGGCACAGCTCATCTACCAGAAAGAACTGTTGGCTTCATTTGTGCACAAAGACCTACAGTGCTGCCGTCTCTGTGCAGCAATGTGTTCAGTGACTCCTGCACAAGCAGCTGCTGCTGGAAGGCCAGGCTCTCTTGCCCAGGCACTTCCCAGTAGCCTCAAGAATTTCATTAAAGCATTCATTTGCACTCACTGAAGTGCCAGAGGAAGTGGTTGGAGGAGCTGAGGGATTCGTGTGTGGCGGAGGGAGGACTGGATCTGAAAGTAGGTATGGCTAGAGGACTAAACAAATAACTCCTGTGTGCAACTCCTCCTGTGACTGTCTCTCTTTGAGTGATGACCTGTGTCCTTCTTGACCCTCTCTGCAACACAGCTCAGCTATTACGGTCATTCTCCTTCTTATTCTGCAAGCCTACCAACTACAGATGTCTGCTGCTCCTGCCCCAGAGGAGGAAGGCACCAGGACTGTTTCCACCAGCTTTGTAACAGAAAGAGCTTCCCACCACAGTGGTAACCCTCAGCTGGGAATCTATGGCTGGAGTCCAGTGTATAAAGTGACATAACCCTCCGGGAGCTGCCTTCAGAATCTCCTATAATTAACTGTTGCTGCTATAAGTTTAGACAAACCCAGGAAATCACATGCAAAATTCTGTCTGATTTGCTATCTAATCTTCTTCTATCTAGTTTCTTGTACCACACACATTGCTGTGGTATCTGAGCATCTTGGAGCCGGTTGCCAGCCAAACACTTCTCCTACCTGCAGCCAACTGTTTCACTATGAACAAACTGCAAAGAAGCATCTTCAAAGGCTCCCCCAACATACCAGCTTCTCTTGTCTTCCTTTCCCAGATAATGTAAGATTGGGAAACTTGCCAAGCATCACGCTAAACCAAAAGAGACATTCAAATTGCTGCAAGGATAAGAGCCAAGGGAGCCCAGACTGCCAGAATGTTATTGCAGCAGTCTCAAGGAGCTCACGGCATTAAGACTTCATTTTGTTGTGTGCCTGCCTGTCTAGGAGATGCATCACTGGAGGCCAGAAAAGCATTGCTTCCTCAATATTAAATACTAGTGGCTTGGACAACTGCAAGCCATTTGTTAGCTTCAAGCTTTTGAATCGGTTTTCTTTAAGATTGGAGGCATTTGATCCTGTGGTTACTGTTGCTCGAAACAGAACTTCTGCCTTCAATAGGGTTTCAAATACACCCATTTCTGGTGAGCATACAATCAAAGCGGGAATGCAGAAGAGGACCAACAGTCGAAAAAGTGATGAAAAGAAGCTGTGCTATTTCTGGATGAGAAAAACTAGATACAGGTTTGACCGATTTAAGCCCCAGTAGAGGAAGAGAAAAGTTCAGAACTTATCTACATTTTAACTGTAAAGAAGCAGTCCTCCCCCCCCAGGATGAACAATTTAGACTGATATCAAAGAGTATTCTGAGTCATTAACTGAAATATGTTATGCTGGTAGAAGACAGTTATATCAGCAAGATTTTGCCTACGTAAGGATTTGCACCAGCAGTTTATATCCCTAAAAGAAGTCAGATGCTGAACCAACTGTACCATACAGTGCAAACAAGGGCTGAAAATTGGGGAAAATCTTGCAGGCCAATGTTTTGGGCCGTGTGCTTGTTTTTACAAATCTGTGTTTTAAAAGTTCCTGCATGTGTATAACGATGACAGTTAAAATAAAAAGCAATCACCTAGAGCAACAAGAAACTAAAAGTAATCTAAAATCCCTTCTTTGTTTTGTCTATTGATTCCCACAGCTTTATTCACAGAGGTGGTGGGAGTCAGCGAAAGAAGCTGAGATGAGCCTATGATCACAGTATTAAGTTGATTTGACTATTAGATAACTTTAATTTAAATGTTCCCCACGGGGTTTCTGGTATTTTTTTCCTTATTTACTTCTTGAGACCATTTAATACTTTGACCTGAAGGAAGAAGATTTTGCACAAGCAAGCGGATTAAAGGTTCAAATTAGTTAAAGATGAAACAAATCTACTGATTCACCAAAACCTAGTGTTCCCAGTGCCACCAATAATATTATCATATATTAAACTGTTAATATGCTTGAAATGCAGAAAAAAACCAAGAGATTTTAAGCATAGGTTACAGGTGGCAATTGCTTAAAAAAAAACAGTATTAACCCATTGCACACTTTTTGCTTAACTTCTCTCCCATCCAAGTGGACATCCTGTATGTCTGTAATAACCATGGGATATTAAATGGGCTCTTGTCATGCCTGTTTCATCTGGTATGCTGCTTTTATCATCTTTGTCATTGATAACCACTACTAAATTGTACCTCTTTAACTGCACCTTTTTCATATCTTGGGGTGGGTTTTTGTTTGCATTCTTTGTCCAGGTACTCATTTTCCATGTGTTTCTTCAGCTATTACTCATGTGACTCCTTGTTCCCTTTGAGGATGGGTTGAGGGCTGGGGCTGTTTAGCATGGGGAAGGCTCTGGGGAGACCTCACTGCAGCCTTGCAGTATCCAAAGAGGGGACTATAAGAAGGAAGAGCCATCCAACACAAACAATTATATGATTCTATGGTTCCTTCTTTCTGTGCCTATGCGACCTTCCTTCCTTCATTAAATGTTTTTAATATTAATTCTCATGCACATGGCATTGCCTTGCATGGTTTCTGCAAAGCACACACATACAGAAGTTTCACCTTTTCATGCTGATATATTGCTCTATAGAGTCGAACTCAGTACAAATAACAAGGTTGTCATTGTGCCAGCTAATCATTCTTAAGCTGTGATCCCAGCAGGTTTTAACTGCAGCTGGATGCCACAGTGCTAAGTGCAATGTAGGTGAACGTAATTGCAAAGTCACACGTGCTGTGAGGCAGCATCATTCTAGTGGGACTCTTCAAAGTTGTGTTCTGACACAGATGGCAACTTAACATGAAGAACAGCCCTACTAAATGCTCTGTGAGGCTGCAACACACATTTTGTGTCTAGGAGAGAGCTAAACTGCAATAGTGTTCCTAGAAAAGGAAGCAGAGTTGGGCAGAAGTGTTCGAAACCTGTGAAGTCAGCAAAATATCCCGCTGGAAAGCAGGAACACCTGGGCACTATATAGCTATAGTTCAGCCCATTCAGTGAATACCCAACATACAGAAGGTGAAACACAAGTGGTAAGCTTTGTCATGAAGCTGGTAGCCACTGAGCTATATGAGCTCTCCAAAAGTTTTCAGTCTCCTGGAAGAGGGATCAGCTTCTGAAGTCCTTCTCTGGTCAATTTTTAAGAGTAGATTCAGGAGAAGACAGATCAAGTTGCTCTTTGTTTGATTTCTTAGATAGTATGTCCTTATGTCCTTATGTATGTATGTCCTTATGTAACCATTTTTTAAAAGAACTGAAGTAATACCACCTTGAAGAGATGAAAGTATTGATCAATGAACATAAGAGCTGCTCTACTGAATTAGCCTTGTGGTCCATCTAGACATTAAGACTTAGTGAGTCACTATTATCAGTTTGTGATTAACATCAGAGTTAAGATTTTCCTTTTGGGTGTCACTTTTCCAAGATGGTGTTGCACAAGGTGTCAAGAAATCTGTTCTAATATGTGTTCCTTCTGATCTATTTGATCAAGCATAGGTGAGTAACCAAAGTTCCTGTTACTACAGTTTTATTGGCAGTTGGAGTTTAATATTACTCACTGTGTTTCCTTTTCTTAAACTGGAGATTAGCAACAAAGAGCTGCTAATGTCCTTACTTTCCTAAACTTGTTAAAACACTTTTTGAATTTCTCCTTTCTCATTTCTTTGTCTTTGGAGATTCAGTTGTGTAGTGCTTGCCACCTAAAGTTCATCTAAATAGTGCTTATGCTATGCTATCCTTCTGTACAGCAGTATCTCCTCTACTTCTACTGACCAGTCTTTCCATCCCAAACACTTTGTAGGTCAATACAATGTTGTAGCACTATATTTCCCTACTGCCCATTATAATTGAAATCATCCTCCACGGCAAGTACTACGATTGTTCTTTTGCTTTTAAGCTTGCTAAATTTGTTTAAATACTCGCACTCACTCAACTCTTACATCCAATACCTTCCCAGTTTTACTGAATTCCCTTCTATGCTTTTACCAAAATTACGACTCTCTGATGAACATAATTGGCATCACGTTCCCCGAATTCACAAAACGCTGCCATATACACAGATGTCTTTAATAGACATATCTGACTAATATGTTCCCCAGATCCTCATAACTTCTGGCTTATTTGCCACGTCTACTTCTGTTCTGATTCTCTTCATTTTCTAGGCTCCCCTTTCCCCAGGTTTCCTCGTTATCTCTCAAAGTAAAATGTTATCTTGCACCATCACTTTGGCCACACTCAGGTGCAGAGATCCCGCTGCCATGCCGGACTTGCATATGAAACTAGGAACAACTTAGTCAAAGCGTCACCCTGGAGACGGAGTTTGTCCATCTATCTAGTCAAACTAAATTAGTTCCCAGACACTCACTTACTCATGAGAAAAGCTCATGCAGTGCCTCATGATGTCCACAGTTTTTACTGAAATTAAAAAGCTTGCCAAGTTCCTGTTCTTTTGACTGCCATTCACTGGGATAACTGGGGGCGTTTGTCTTGCTGGTCTCATTCTGACTGATGGGAAACCATGTTCTGTGATAGCATCTTCAGGAGGGTGACCTAACCCTTGGCTCTGGCTTCTTAAAACAAAGCCTTGGCCAGGCTGTATCTAAGGGCCACCCTCCCCGCCCACATGACATTTCATCCTCCGAGCTTCCTCAATTTCTCACAGACATTTCTGGCATTTCAGAATATTTGGAAATGAAGAAGCAGAAGCGTTATGGGATCTAAGATCCTTAACAGAAGGTAACATATTTTAAGCAGTTCCCTAGTCAAAATAAGAATTGCTGTCTTTTTGTCTGCCCCCCTTTAATTAAAATATTTAAAAATAACTAAAATGTGAGCTTTTGTTTGTGCAAATAATGGTTGGTAGCAGCACTTCCCAAGAGAGATATTTCTCATTCTCACTATAATGTATCTAATTTCCCTCAATCTTCAAAAAATATGCTTTCAAGTTAGATTCCTAAACACATGACTAGGCACTTAAATGAACAGACTGTTTTTCCTCTTTTGATTGTCTGAGTATAACTAGGTGACAGCCTTTAAAAGTTCTGGACCAAGTGATAAATTCTGAAGCTGCAGTTTGAATGGAGACGAGGGAAGCTGAACTCACAATTCCAATTCTAATATTCCACATTAATAAGAACTGCACTGATAATCATTCATGAAATTAAATTTTCTGAGGTGTTAAAAATCTTTTCTGAAAACCACATTTACATTTTCTGCACTATTTATTTAACGGGGACCAGAATGCAGAAATGAGACGGTGAGAACAGAAAAACACTTTCCAATGGGAAGAGAGAAGGAACTAGAACTAGTTATGTTAGAAAGTAACCAAATAACTGAACAAGGCGTCCAAAGAATAGTGAGTGACAGGGAGAGTGAACATAGATATGAAGCCTTCACATTCCCAGTCCTCATGCAAGAAAAAGAGGTATTTCAGTTAAAGGAACGACAAAAGTTCAAGGCTGGTAAGACAAAGTATTTTTTCACAGGATCCACAACTAGACCATCAGAGTCATTATTATGGGATGTAGAGACAGTGAGATTAGCAAGCTTCAAAGAATAATAAATTACTTCTGCCGTGAACAAAACATTGTGACAGTTAATCCAAAATCATAAAAATTGGGAGCCTTCTGCTTGAAGGATTTCATCAATCTCTGAATTCCTGGGATTAGTGTAAGTTCTTCATGAGGACTATGCAGGGCAGAGGAGGGGCCGGGAAAGAGATTATTCTACATCTGCCTCTTGTGAGCACATTGTGGGTACAGCCTGCGTTGGCTGGATCGCGATTTTAAAGAAGAAGGCAGATATTAATTTCTATGTATTGGCTAGGCAGGGGAAGTTTGTGTTCCTCAATGTTTTAAGAGGATTTTCCAAACTTTTTAGTATCCGTTTGACTAAAAATGGCTCTGGCTGAGACAGAACCCGTGGATCCCTAAGTTAAGATTCACATAGAGATTTTCAAAATAAGCAACATTGTACCTTTAAATTAAGAAAAAAATATAGTATGTCTTTTTATCCAGAAAACGAATATTACTGTTTAGTATTAAAATAAATAAATAAATGCTGGAAGTTGAATGCAAGTCATCCTAACAGGTTAAAAAAGTTCAAGGGAGATTATTTCAGTAGACAAGTTCTTTAATCTTAAAAAGAACACTTTTTAAAAATCCGTAGTGAAAACAAAACAGTAAACAACAATGACTTGGTCTAATAACAATGGAATAAATAATAATTAAACATGTAATGAAAGTAGGAAAAAAAAAGAGAGAAAAATTATTTTGTATTAAGAAATAAAAAAAGATAGCTATGTTCTTGATTTATTTGAAAATGAAGCTCAACAACCTGCTAATGGATCTTAATCCTGTGCCAGGGTTCACACATGGCTGCCTTCAATCTTTTTCGCCAGCTATAGATGCCTGATGGTCATCTGTAGCTGGAGGCCATCTAGAGAGGCCTCCCTGCACAGCGTGGGGTCAATGGTGACCACTGGCTGCTGAGATAACACGCGGGCAGAAAGCCCCAGTGCCACCAGTGTCCCCTGGGCGGCCTGGCTAATGGCGTCTGTTAAGGACACTGGGGTAGATGAAGCTCTACCAAACCTCGGAGGGGCAGCCAGACCCTGTGGACCCAAGGCTAGAGGGAAGGCTGGAGTGTGGATCTCTGCCAGGTGCGGATGCCCTGATAGAGGTCACCCATAGGATTGGGGCCTTAGGTTGTCTGCCTGCATGTGATGGTACTACAGAAAATAACAAAGCCATGTTGAAGTACACAAGGCTGCATCAGTCTTTTGCTCGCCCCCTACTCTCCCAAGGATGACTCCACTTATTTTTGCTTTTTATCAGCCTTGAATCTCCTTCATTTCCTCTCCTTTTCAGTTAAACATCACTCTATTATGTGTTTTTAGATAGATACACGTGTGCATTTTTAATGATATGAAGTGTTTTCAGAGAAAATAAAATGCTGCACAGAACTGTCTGCAGTGTGCCAAGGGTAGCATGCTGGTGTCTTTCTCACAGTCGGCACTGCCTCCCCAGCTCCCTTCCTCCCTGTGCAAGCACTTTCACTCCTTTCCTTTCAGACCACTAACCAACCACTGCTGATCACCTCTCGTGCCTCAGCCCACCACTTTCACTCTCAGTCACTTGCCCACTACTGCCACTCATTCAGGGTGCATCTCACCCAACCCTTGCAGACACCCACTCCTTCTTGCTCACCTCTTGAAGCCTTTCATGCAGGCAGTGATATTAAACAGCGAGAGCTGTTGGTACTGCGGTAGATACAGAAAATTCAAAGCATAAGAGAACTGAGTGATAATGGCACTTGGGGACATGGATTAGTGGGCATGGTGGGGATAGGTCAATAGTTGGACTGGATAATCTTAAAGGTCTTTTTCAACCTATGACTCTAGGTGGGAAATTCCTTATTCAGAAGATTTGTCAGTTCTGGTTGTGTTACAGGAACTACAGAGGTTCACAACCTCTGAGGCGCAACAGCAACACCCATAGGCAGGTCTCCTCAGGTTCAGTAGGTGTAATGACAGAGAGTGAGAACCTCTTCCAGAAGGTGAGGCTCTTCGAGAGAAGAAGGAGACTAACATGGGTAACCCCAGCTGCCTTTTGGAGAAACCTCTCACTCTGTTGACTGTATAGGGAAAGTCCTCGCCTACATATCCGAGTGTGAATGCCCCATGTAATCTTTGTATCTCGGTTCATCATCTGGGGATGGTGGTCATAAAATGCTTGACTGAGGCATGTGGAGGACTGTTCCTGGAAGGTGAGTGTTACTGCAGCTGTCGATCAGCTCCCACAGTGGGAAATTACTGGTTTCTCTGCACGTGCACAGAGCTGGGAAGTCCCATGCAAAGACACTGTCCGGGCCCGCTCAGATCAATGATACATATGCATTCCTCTGTTAGTCTGGAAAAAAGGGACATCATATTTTTTTTTTGCAAGTTATATATCACAGCAAATGTCTTCGGTGGTTTGATATTCCTACATTAGTTTGCTCTAGTAAAATAAAGGCTTCCATTTGCATTTGCATCTCTCATCATTTTTTGCATGTAAAATAATAATGAAATCTCTCAACTACTCTTCAACCTGAGCGCTGCTTATCTCTTCTTTCAGCCTGCTGTTAAACGAAATATCGCTTCAAGTTGAGGGAGGCATTATTTGACAGAACAATAGATATCACTTAACACCTGTCAAGTTAAAGAGTAACTGGAAGCTACTACATTCTGATCCATTATATAATGTGTTACGCAGAATCCATACGCTCTTTTCCATGTAAATAAATATTCAGACCAAATATTGGAGATATATGTACATGTATATGTATTTACATATATACTTATGTTTGAAAAATTGTGTCCATGTATGTTTACTGCTGAATAGATTTAACAATTAAGTGAAAAATCAAGATCCGTGTAAAAAAATTATTTTGTTACAGTTTTCACAGGTAATGAGCATTCCCTGAAATGTTCTGGGTGGTTATAGTAGAGCTCACAGCAGAGTGCTTATAGATGCAGTATATCCATCTTAGACATTGTAAGGGCTGAGAGCTGAGTGCTAGAGCCTGCACTTTCCTTATGCATTTGTTTTCTTGACAGATTTGATGTCAACAGAAAGAGCTCCCCCATCTTTGGTCTTCAACAAACGAAGCAAACTTTTCCAGAGTTCAAAGAAAAATCTCGACTGTGAAAAAGCCCCCAGACCAATGCTTGCTGTGTCAGCATGGGTGTGAACAGCATCAGCACGGAGAGCAGGCCAATCCTGGGAGAGGTCTGTCTTGGAAAGCTCGTGGAGGGTTTCCATTCTGAGGCTCACTTGATCAAAAAGCCTGCAGCTGCAAGGACCTGCAGATGTTTTATTAATCTTCCATGATTCTTCCTATCTTTGCAAATATCACTGAGCCATCACGCATAATACTGACTTATTCAAGCTTCCGCCTGGGACTGTGACCTGACCCCAGGCCACTAAAGAACCGATCTCATCCCAGCTAGAGCTGCCTGTGTGAGACCTTACAGTCCTTGTCCTTCACAAACACTTCTTAAAACTATTGTCAATTAAATTTCCCATTGTGATGCAAAGAACGACAGCAGCATTCTACATGTTCACAAACTCTCTAGACTGATAGAATGCCCAGTATATATTAAAAGGGAGCTCAGTCCACTCACAACACACAATAAGTGCACAATTCAATTAACTAATGCAATTCATATTTCATTAGGACAGAAGCTGTTTGTGACCTTAAACGGACAACAATTTCATGACAGCATTGCAGAATTTTAACTAGATACAAAAATAACAAAGAAAAATGAAACAGAGGGAAAAAGAGCTGCCTGGCAGAATTGTTCCAAGGAACTTAAAAACAAAAGATGCATTTGTTCTCCTGTGTCCTCCTCCTCCTTCCCCCTTACTAACGATGCAGAGAACAAAACGTTATTGCCTTTATTTGGCTCTGAGTAACCATTTGTAGAGAAGGCTGTCATCTCAGCATTGAGGGTATGCACCTGGTGGCACCAAAAGACACAGGAAAGAGAAATGCAAGGTCCTGCCTTTACCTTTTGTTCACAGGTATCTAAGTGAGGAGCGACTCTCTTAAGAAGCTTTTTATACAGCTTTATATCAGTTTTTCGTTTGAGAAGGAAAGCGATAAACCAGCAAAAACAACAGATGTGATTACTAAAATTAATTGTTAATACCGTTAGTACAAAATAGCACACAAAGTCACCGTGCATAAAGGGTTGTGATTAAAACAGAGATGGATTCCAAAGTTAAGCTGCAATCGCTGCAATATTTCTTTTTGTGATACTCTTAAGAAAATGAAGAGGGATTAATAAGGTTAGTTATTATGATTCTGTAGCAATTTAATATTAAATCCAATGTATTCCCATCTTTGCTGACCCCTTTGTGAGAAAAATGGCTCCCTGCAGTCTGTAATTCAGTTTCATTAATTATATATTGTCAAAACTGTGCCTTGTATTATAGAAACATGAAGGGAAGCGAACCTTTTTGTTTTATGTAGTGCATTTAAAGAGACGGTGGTAGAATGAAAGTACCAGATCAGACTTCATGGTCCATCAGACATGATCCCTTCTCCTTGTCCCTCTCCTGAACGATGACTCTTGATGCTAAGGTACAATCAGTATATAAATTCTGTCAGATTTTGAATTAAAGGCAAGATGCTGCAATAGGAAGCAAAAGGATAGAAAGATACATCTGTGTAATCAGGATATTTGTTGATCTGGGTCAGTAACAAGACGGTTATTTGTCCCTGACCAGTGGGTGGCAATGGCAGCAAATGGCTTATAGGAGAAGGATTGATTTTGATAAACATGTCCAGATGGGTATGATTTAAATCAGTAAATATATTGCTTTGTGGAAAGAGAGATTTTTAAAAGTAATTTTAAACCAATGTTTACAGTAAGTTGTTTGTATCTAACACTCACTAAGTGCCACATATATGCTCTTTAAGTCAGCAATGTGATCAGCGAAGAAAAAGAAAATAGCTTTGCCTTCTCCGATCCTAACACCTCCAATGTTTTTTTCTTTATATTTATTACATCAAAGCCCTATTCTCTGTACCAGAAACTCACAAATATTAATATTATTTAGTACTGTTTTTCTCAAACTTTCTCTGAGCTAAAACGCATTTTACTGGAATGGATTCAGTTATTTTATTGGCAGCATCGTCAAATAACTTTTTAATGCAATGAAAGCATCAAAAAGTACAGCTGCTAGATGAGAGAGATCGCAAAAAGGGAGTTTCCAGAACTCACTGATATTAGCTGCTCACCCATACATTCCCTTCCTCTCAAGTTTCAAGATGAGATTATTATTAAAAAAGGCCGACTTGTTAAAAAAAAAGAAAAAGAAAGAAAGAAGGAAAGAAACTGTCTGAACAAATCTACAAATAAACCAGCTTGGGGAATTCCCAAGTCTGTGCCTGACCTCCACGATCAAAATAAGGCATCTTCAGTGCAATAAAGCATTGCACCATTTTTTCACCATTAACTCTTCCTCGACGCAGTATTTGACCGCCACTGCTTCTGCTTCACCAAATCTGCACCTGAACTGTGGGCAGCCCAACCTCTATCAGACCCACGGCTGTCTGGGGCTGACACCAGCACGGCCCACCTCGGAGATGGGGTGGTGATGCTGGCCCTGTGCCGTAGCCTGGCTCAAGCTATTCATTTGTAAGGAGAACTGCTGTGCAGCCAGACTGCTCTGCACACTTTCCTTTTGATCTTTTTTTCCTGTTAAGTTTCTGGCTTTGCTGTTGGAGGAAGTGCATCCCAGCAAAACCATTACCTGTCAGACCTGCTGGATGGGGTTGACCACAATGGAGGCACCACAGTGTTCTGCTGGGTAAGAAGTATCACAACGGCCCAACAGCACGGTGTCATTCAAGTCTTTTATTTAGTTATTTTTGAGCCTTTTCTATGCTTGGATTTACAAATTAGATGCATGGCTTTTCTCAGAGTGCTGCAAAACTGGAGTCAGTCCCTGCTACAGTGTTGGGATGTACTCCAAACAACCACCAATGCCACTGATGGCTTTTAGATAGAAGGAAACTGAGGCTAAAGAGCAAAGTATCTCTTGCCTTGCATTGTTCTCGGAGACTATTTCTGGCACACAGGAAGGACTCACAAAATCACTATCATATTTATTTTTGTTAAGGCCATATGTGACTTGAAGTATTCCAGAGGTGTGCGTCAAGCTCCTGAGAACTGATGGCAAATTTCATTCGCCAGTTCAAGATAGGAAAAGAAGTATGGCACTCCTGGGGCTGGCTGGAAGAGCTTTGTTATAAATGGAGGGGAAACAGCCTTCAGACGCTACACGAGAGTATTAACAGGAGTAGCTCCAAATATTGTAGTCTAAAACGAACACTTTGATAATCATAACAATGTGGTTTGAAAAGCATCACTTTAAAAGGTCAGCTCTAACACCCTCCGACTGCACATTGAAAGCATAGCGGATATATTGAGTCATACATATTGTTCATTGTCATTTGCATTTGGTGAAATCCCTGCATTTTACCCAATTTAGCAAGCAAGCACCGCCTCGGGCTCCCTTGGCAATACTGAGTCTAAATGTTGTTACTGTTTGTTGCTCTTAAACAACATCTTGTCCCATCCCACAACAATAAATCACTCCGCGTTCTTTTGATAAATTTTTGTCATTTAAAGCATGTGAGTCATAGTACATAAATGGCGAGATGGGTATTTTGGGATTCACCTCTGTGATACTTCCATGCTCGGAGCAAAATGGCCATCTATGGCAGCCTGCAGACAGCCGCCAGCACACGACAAGGCAATAACCCCACTTACCATTTGAGTGGATAAAGACCACCTGCTTTAATCTACAAGCACTACATGGCATCATCAGGCTTCAAGAAAAGGCTTCGCTGAATTCAAGAAACACTGTGCATTTCAGCATTATTCTTAAAATGTACTCGTGATCTGACCTCACACCATTCTCCTCATTTTTGCATACTGCCACGACTAGGGACGGCCTGACTTTCCAGCCATCATGTGAGCGATGTTTCCAACCAGAATATGGCGGAAGCTGTCCTCACCCTTCCGGGGGCTACACCTGAAGAGTAAGCAAATTCTGTGGGTATTTAAGCCTTTTTTTATTTTCTATGAGCAACATGAAGATGAGTCATTTGTGCTTGGGCCGGAGTGCATAGTTGGTAAACACTGGTGGCAAGCAATCCTAGTTCTAGATTTGTAAATAAAAACAGTCCTGGCCTTCTAGAGGTGTAAAGAAAAACAGTTCTGGCCGCAGTCCCATTACTGATGGGAGTTTTGGGTAGGACGGGCAGGGAACATTGGGTGGCGCACACAGCTGGACAGGACTGCTAGGGCACACATCCCCCAGCCACCCAGCCCTAGGGAGATAGCAGGGGGAGAGGTGCTCCTCTGCGTCACTGCACTGACACAGGCTATGAAACAGTTCTGAATGAAAGGAAAAAGGCAGATGCACGTTTGTGGAACAACACAGCGGCTAATGCAAAGGTCACTGAAGCTTGAGAGAGACTTGCACTCTGCAATGAGCCCTGTGCAAGTCAGTTAACGCTCCATACACTTCGTCTGAAATTGATGGTTTGAAGAAGACATTAGCCTGTACTGTGGAAAAGCACATGTACCATGAAGAAACTGCTCAGGAGAGAAATCACCTTCACAAGTGCATCCACTTCTGTAAAACATAAGGCTTTTCCAGCACCCTGGAAATCATAACGTTTGCAAGGATTACATGATTGTTCTCTATATACAAGTCAAATGCCTCAGTACGAACAGAAAGACCAGTGCTCAAAGAACTTTATGTAGACCCCTAACACAAGCTGTTCAAGCAATACAGAAGGGAAACGTGGAAAGGAAACCTGGTGGCTCACTCCTTCTCTCTGCTCGCCAACAGGAGTCCGACTATGGCAAGATGCTGAATGCCAGACATGGAGCCTTCCCATTTTCCTGGCTTTGTTCTACTGGGGCTACTCCAAGGCTGTCCCGCCCAGCTGGATGAGCCTCCCTGTTTCCATCCAGTGACTGCAGCTCTGCATTGCTCCACTACTGCTGGGCTACACAAAGCACATTTGAGGCCCAGCACATGCCTCAGTGACACAAGGTTGGAGTTACCCTGATGAGTAATAGCGTGTAAACGTCAATTACATTCAGATTCTACTTCAGATGCTACTTCAAATGCTAACAATGGGGAAATCTGCCCTACAGGAATGAGGATGGGGGCAAACTTTTATTAGCCTCATGTTGCCTTTATCTATTTTAAATATTTCATTGTCGCAGGGAGAGATGTGCCACTGTTAACAGCATTACAGGCAGTCAGCTGCACTCAATTTAAAATTAAAAGGGGAAGAAGAAAGAAATGAAAAGAAAAAAAAAAAAAAAGGGTCTGCTTGACGTACAGCAGTATGGCAGGCGATGGTAGCTTGCCCCAGAAACGCTTTATTGAATCCAGCTCTTCTGTACAAAAGAATTTGTTAACCTCTTCATGATGCCAAGTTTGCTAAAATTGGCCCAAGCAAGGCTGCTCCCACATGCCGTAAGGGCTGTGTTCACCGATCAGCATTTAGTCCAAGGTTGCATCTACAAGTAGATATTGTCAAGCTGTGCACACATCAGAGGCTGTCCTGGCTCTGATGCCCTGCCACTTCCCTGCCTAGGGCAGTGCTGCTGAAGTTAGAAGCAAAGCTCAGCTGAGGCCAAGGCACAGCTACCCGTGCTGGGCGCAAGGATGGCATTTGGGACTGCACAAAGGCCTCTGGTGAGGTAAGAGACCCTTCTCCTGCCTTGCCCCAGTGCACTGCCGGTGCCTCCTGTGGGCACCTGATCTTGTGAGGCTGGGTGCACCTGCCCTCAGAGACCCTAACACAGCACAGGTCCACTCCAATAAACATGTCCCAACATAAAGACTAGCAGATCCAGATGTATTCTGCATGAAAATTAATACTACACGAGCATAGTTCTTTTGCTTGGGATCTTTTCTTTCGGAAATGTTCTTTTACTGGGCTTATAAAGCCGTGCTTTACGCAGCCCCCGGGTCTGCCTTGTATTGCAGTGCCCATTCAGCTCCCCTGCAGCGTCAGTGTGAATGAAAGAGTCCCCGCCGAGCAAACAGATAAGGGTTTGGAGGAACCGGTCGATATATTTAGATAAGGTGTGACAAGGATACGTGGCAACCTGCGTCTTTGTCAGCTCTCAGCGGTGTAAAGATTACAAGAGTGGAAAATAGAAATCCCCACGTTAGCTGCTTCGGGCTGAGTCCTTCTCTTCTGCACGGCTGTTAATCGACACCACTGTAACCATGGAGCTGGCGTACAGTGCGGATAACACGGTGGCATTATTCGGAAACTCAAACACAGAGATACAGCCGGAAAGTCCTAATCCTCCCCAGCAAATGAATCGGCTGTGCCCAGCTCGGCCACCTGCCTCATTACAGAAACTGTTCTTACCAAGGAGACGCTGGAAGTTTAAAAATAATTCAAAAGGTGTTAGTCATACTTGAAATGGCCAAATGAAAATTAGAGCAAAGCAGCAAAGCAAACACAAAACAAAACAAAAACAACAACAAGAAAAACACCCAACAGCTTAACTGAACATAATGTGACATTAAAGGGTATGTAAATATTTATGTGTAATTTTATAACAGTACACTATATATCTTTTTTTTTTTTTTTTTTACCCACACAATGATTCCAGTGCTCATTAACTGGAACTACTTGATGGGGCCAAGGAGAAAAAAACCTAGAACAACACTGAATGCGAAGCAGCTTTTGAGAGAAGAGCCACTTACATGATGAAGGCTGTATTCAATTGCCTCTGCTGTTTCCTCCCAGGGTAGCAGCTGAGCAGTTTTAAATAATGGAAGAAAAGGGTCTGTTTACAGAACAAACTGGAAATGAGACTCTACCTGCATCTGCAGAATACATGGCCAGAGTCTCCTCCGGCTACACTGGTGCTTGAGTTTATTACAAACCTAAACCAGACATGTTTCATCCTTTTCTTCTCTCAGCTATGTATACGTAAATAAGTACACACAGAGGACAAAAAGTACGAGTCGGTCTGCATAAAATCCCCTCCATCTTAAGCAGAAAATTTTTCTGCTGTGTCAAATTCAGAATGCAGTTCAAAACCAAAATCTACAGAAGAGTATTTTGAGACACACTTAGTTTTGAGGGGATTTTTTTCTCCTAGATAAACATGAAATTCAGCCTACGAACTCACCCATCTCGGGTGTAACACTCTATTACCCACCTTTCACTATGCGTTTGTAAGACGACGCGTTTAGCATTGGAAATTCACCAATTACACGTTATAAAAAGGCTGTTGCTAATCAAATTTTACAGAAAATCTTATCACATTGCTTATAGGGAAACTATCAACACCCCTTAGCACTCCTGCTTGTTCAAATGTTCCTCCTAGCATCACACGCTGTGTTTTTATCCACCAGCAAAATGCCAGTCAGCCTGCATCCAAGGGCTGATGCGCGAGGCACAATGACAGGTGCCTCTGTCTACTCAGTTTCCATGAAAACAATTTGTAAAAACCTTATTGACAGCCTAGGCCAAATGTTCAGCTGTGATTTTGACTTGGGTTTTCATCCACGGTGTCCACCAGATTTCGAGTGGTGCTGTGGCCTGAGGCACATGTCCCACCCATCCCATAGGAAGGCTTTCCAGTTGCCTCCAATAGGTAACACTGAACCATTCAACAGCCGGAGCAAGGGTGTAGGCCTACTGAAAGACTCATGCATCAACACAAAGTGCTGTTAGGATCAAGTCTTTATTATGCTCGTGCTACCGTTCACATCCCGATGAGAACCAACATTCATTCCCCCATCGCTCACAGACCTACAAGGCTTCTTTGTAGAAGAATATTCCTGTATAAGCGGATCTCTCTCCTGTTCAAGCTTTCACATTTTTAAAAAATATACATTTTAAGTTAGGCACTGGAAGAGGATGATCCCACATCTCTCACCCAGTCCAACTCTGCAGTGGTGACCAACACAGGTACCACCAGCCAAACAAAACGGCTTCCTGAAGAGACGAGGTATCTGAGGAATCACGCTACCTGTGGGAAGATATCTCAAAGGCAGTCATGGCTGACCTTGGCCAGCTCTCTGCAAAGACCAACCCAATGCACGTGCTGATAATGCCTGAAGGTTGCGGGCATTATTCTCAGTGCGTTGCAACCCTAACATATGGACTGGTATCAGAAAGAAGCAGCCAGTGGCCAAGTGCAATTGTACGCGCTGCTTACATTTCATCTAAGTGCAAGTCAACACATAGATCCCTAAGATCCAGGAAATGAAGAACTACAATGTCCCTGCTTTACCTGCCAGAACCAAGAATACTGTAATAATCATGAGTTTAAATGGTAATGGAGTGTTTTTTTCCATCTAACATTTGCTTCAAATAAACCTAAATTAACTCTAGATATAATAATGATACAAATAGTCTTGTGATCACCTAGGACAGGCTCACGCCAGCTGTCAGAATGTAACACTGTGTGCAGGTTTTTTCCCCTAAGTAAAAAAGAGAAAAACATTTTCCAGCACAAAAGTCCTGTAGAGTGATCAACAGCTGCAATGGGGTGGTAGCAACACCATCTGGTTAGCAATGCCTAATGCCGAGCTTTAGAAGAACTGTTTTCAGAGACGTGGAGATTTCTGGGGCAATCCCCACGCTGATTTTGATACACTGGATCTTCAGATAGGAAAAAAATAGCATCTTGCTTAACAGATACCAGAGGCATGCAAGAGCAAAGATTCTGTGGAGAGGACCAAGTCATCTGCTGTCTTCCTGCCTCACCTGAAACCCTAAGAGCATCCCTAGACCCTCATGTCCCAAGACAAACACTTTAGAGAAAAAGAAGAGCACAGCAGCATCCTTAGTTGCATCTTCAGGCAAAGGAGCAAATCCTGTTCAGAAAAACTGAGAGTTCAAGCCAGTTCCTCAGCTGTTGGTGGGGCTAGCCAAGTCGGCATGTTACTGCTTGCAGACAGAGAACACCATGCTAAAGTGTGTTTTACCTGCATATCCCAAACACTCTGCATTTGTTCAGCTTGGATGGGTTCAGTGGTTCAGTTCACGTAAGCTCAGGCTAGTCTGAACCTGTTAAGTGCTCAATTACGCCTGATTCGCTGCACCTCTTGCTTTAATTTGTGCGTAGCTGGATTCTGCTTTTTTTTCCATGACACAAGCATTTCACCAGTCTCTTGGAAAAGGTGCTTAGCTGAAAAGCACAGAGCCATAGGAAATTGTTTGCTCTCTGTATGCTTTGACAGAAATAAAGTCAACATGATAGATTAGTACTGAGCAAGTGGAAGTTATTTCTCCCAAGAAGTCACACTTGTGCTTCAGCAAGGAGTGAACTAGAGCTTTGAATAAAGTACCAGCAACATCACCACAATATACATCACTTAGAGAAAAATAAATGCCATAGAGAAAATTGTTATAAGCTCATGCTGAGCCATACAAAGCCCAATAAATGTTGCCTGTCACGGAGCAAAGCACGCAGAGGAAATTATGTCTGCACCACAGAAGTGTGCGTCTGGACCTAAAACTAGGTGGATGGATCAGATCTTCATCTGGTGTAAGTCGAAAAGCTGCAGAGATTTCAGTCAGGTTTTAGATCATTACTCCTAATGAGCTCCTGCTCCATAAATTCAGCAGAGATGCTTGGTTTACAAGGCCGCTGCTTTGAAAATTCATAATCTTCCTTTTAGGTTGCTCCATAAGGAATTCCTTATACAGATTTGTTGTTTGATCCTCCACAGGAGGAAGAAAGCGGAATAACTCCCCTCTCGTTTGGCTCCAGCAGACAAATTGACATAGGCACCAAAATTAAAATTCTGCTCAATTCAATTTGGAAATGAAGGAAGAACCTCGCTGTGGAGGGAGGGAGAAAAAAGCCCTCACAACAGATTGCCTCTAGCAGCACTCATAGGTCCTCCGAGCTGCTGTGCCACTGTAAAGCACGTCTCCCAAAGCAGGAGTGGAGGGGGAGCTTCCCTCAAGGGCTGTAGCTGTAATTGACGAAGGTGCAACTTCATTAGCAGCTGGTGACCCCATTAGATGGGACTCTTCATGTCTTGGCTGAGACAAAGCTCCCCAGGGACTGTCGCAGCTGTGTGCCACGCACAGGGACCTGGCAGCTGGAGTGAGAGAGGTGGTTTTCAAAGTCACCTTCAGGAAAGGCTATGGAATCCAAAGATTATCCTGTGGACTTCAGAAAAGAAAGCATTTTGTTCCTTTTTTTTTTTTCTTTTTTCTTTTGTTCTTTTTCTGTTTGTTTGTTTGTTTATTTGTTTGTTTGGTGTGTGTGTCTGAATTGGCTGCTGTAACTTGTAGAGATACCTATCCTGCAGAATCTAATATTCTCTCAACGTCCCAGGTGAGGAGCTGACACTGAAAGCCACATCTAGCATAACAAGGCTCCTCTATACGACTGAGTTAGATGTATGAGGGCCCTTATTTATATCATGACTTAATCTCTCTCTCTCTCTCTCTCTCTTTTTCTTTCTTTCAAAAAAACCTGACAAAGATAGAAGGAAAATTAGTAAGCAGCTGATGACCTGATGGGTGTAGACCAGCTACAGAGGAGCAACTGTGCTCCTCACAAGGGACTTTTGATTCAAACAGCAGGCAAGCAGTGATTTAAGACAGGCTGGAGCTGAGGGTGGTAATGGCATGGGACATTTGTGGCAGGCTTGAACTCTTTGGTGATTAGCTCAATCCACCACAGACCTCAGAGTGGGGCTCTCCAGGGAAGAGGGTGTTTGAGAAACCGTGACTGCACCCAGCTAGCTGGGGGATGCTGATGACACCCAGTTCTACCACCTCATTCCCTCACAAAGCAGAAGAGAGAGAAGAAATGGTGCTGATGGGATCCTGGTGACCCTGGTGGGATGGATGCAGAGAACTAAGCACATGACTAGGAAGATGGTAGAGGTTGAAACATCTGCTTAGAAGAAAGCAGCTGTAAGAGCAGTGGGGAAGGAAGGGTCACACTGAATGTCACCTTTTTCACTATTCAAATCTGTCAGGTTGCAGATGCATTTGGGGAGCCTGTGATGCTGTATGTTGGCTTGCTCAAATCAGCACCGCCAAAGCTTTGGCCTGAATTTAAAACTTGGTCACAGACATTAGCAACAGAAGTAGCATTCAGCCAAAGCTTACAGTGACAAAAAGATGTGGCAAACACTGTGTTGACAGTTTCAACAGCATACTCTGGATGCTTCTGTAAGCTTCCTACATGCATTTGGGAGAGAAAGGAGATATAGATGTTGTCGTTTGTACATGCTGTATCAACCGCTGTTCCTAATGCGTTAGTCTGGCATGATTTTCTGTTCCTTTCCTTCAAATTTCCTTTTATGGCTGCCATGCAGTAGATTTGTTATTTTTAAACTACTGCATTTTTTTCTCTCTTAATACTCATCTGATTGTTCAAAGCCTAACCATGAATTCTCAAAATATACGTCTGCGTTCTTCCACAGTTTCATGCTGAGTTCACTCTAGATTTTTATCAGAAGGATTTCAGCCTGGGAGGTTTTGCAGCATTCACTCGGTGGCTACAGGTGGGAAGTGTTGATTCAACCATGAGCAAGTCTGAAGGCTTCAAGACAACCTTCTGCCAAGGCACTGGGGCTAAGCAGTAAGCTAGCTGATGTAATGGAGATTTCAGTGTATGGTGTGTTTCAAGAAACATCAGCGGTTTTAAATGACTGGTAGTACGTAAGGGTAGTTTTTAAACAGTCCCGAACTTGCTCCTCTTCCCACTTTTGCTTTGCTGTTCTGTTCTGGAAACTTCTGCTGATTTCTTTGCGATGACATTCTCTTGCACGAGAGCTGCTCTTCAAGGCAAGACTGCGGCCGAGGTGAAGTGGTTCAACTCCACCGACTTCTGCTGGAGATGTGCCAGCTTGCACCACCTGAGATGGAGCCCTCTGAGCACTTTCAGAATCAGATCTGCTGTATTTAGAAGCAAAAATCGATTTCAACAGTTTCTTAATCTTGTTAGCTCTATAAAATCACGCTGCAGGGCAGGGAATGGCAGCTGGCAGGCATCTGTTATAGAACAAATTTTACCAGTGAATGGAACATCTCCTTAACCATCTGTCTGTAACGCACAGAAAGAGGAATTACCATCACTGGTGACTTCAGCCTTGGAGATATTTACTGGATCTCTTATGCGGTCATTCAAAAATACCTTAGATAGTCATGCACTCAGCACGCTTGAGATAAGTACTGATCTCATTCAGATGGGGAAAAAAAAAAAAAAAAAAAAGAGTTTACAGCCTTAAGAATTAGCAGGTGGCTGTGCACAAAGATGACCTTATTAGGATCAAACAGAGTGAAGCACCAACCAAGGAAATGTACGACAGAAACTTATATGGGTCAGTATCTCAAAGCTTGAAGCATTATAGTGACTGGAAACATATATTAGGAATAGAAAGAATTACCAAAATATGTTTCTATATAAAGATATCCACAATTCCACAGGGAAGTTAAAAAACAACAACAACAAAATCCTAAAACTGTCAGTGTAGACTGAAGGGCATTTCTACTTTAAAGAGAGAGACAGAGGCATACAAATGCAAAAAATGGTGAGGGGAAAAAAAATTCATATAGAAAAAGGATTTAAAAGTCAGCACAAATTCTACTGCAAGAAGTCTAATACCTGCTACCATAGTCCCAGCCCAACAAATACATTTAGAATCACAGAACATCCTGAGTTGGATGGAACCCACATGGACCACTGTCCAGCTCCCAGCCCCATACAGGACCACCCAAAATTCAGACCATATGACTGAGAGCACTGTCCAAATGCTTCCTGAACGCTGGCACTCAGAGCCATGACCACTGCCCTGGGCAGCCTGTGCCATAACCCATCACCCTCTGTTGCAGAACCTTTCCCTAACCCCCAACGTGACCCTCCCCTGACACAGCCCCATGCCGCTTCCACCACTCCCTGTGAGGAGCTGCAGCCACTGTGAAGCCTCCCTTCAGCCTCCTCTGCTCTGGGCTGAGCAAACCAAGGTCCTCAGCCACTTTATCCAACACCCTGCACTTCAGACTCTTCACCATCTTTGTAATCCTCCGTTGGACGCTCTCTAGCAGTTTGATGACCTCCTCATATTGCAGTGCCCAAAACAAAGCTTACCCAGGGATGCCCCACGTTTGGGAGCCACACATGAGTTTGCCCAGGGCAGCACAACACTATGCTGATAATGGAGCCTTGCTCTAGGACAGGAGTGGTGAATGTCTCTGTCCTGATCTGTTTGTTTTTCTGAACACATAGGTAGCCTGGAGCTCACACAGCTGCCCGACGTATGCATGACATGCAGGCAAGTAGTGTAGATGCATTAACAGCTGCTACATCCCCAGCCTATGCCAACCTATGGAGAAGTTTACTCTTCCCCACGGACCTGAAACATGCACAACTGCCCTCCAGCCAGCTCTCTCCTGGGCAGTGTGCAGGTGGCCATGCAAGACCTCCTTTTCTTCTCATAGCAGAAGTCACCCAAAACCGCACTGTGGTAAGTTCGGTGGCAGAGGAACTGAATCAGCCCCAGCAAAGCCCTAAGGAATGAAGGCTGGAAGGCATTTAGATACATCCACAAATATCACATTGTAAGCAGATAACACTTATTTGTGTGTTGCAAAACTGAAGTCCACTATTTACAAAGTGCACATGAGCTAAGAAGCTCTGCCACCTCACAGAGACTCTGCAGGGAAAGGAGGCCACATGCTCTTGAGGAGAAGCGTACGTGAGGCAGAGGAGCTCCTGGAAAGCAGATGAGGACATTCATCACCATCAGAGGAACTGTGCCCCTCTACAATTTCCCCACACGGAAAAAAGTCAAGGGCAAGAGAGTTTGGTGTGAGGAGGAAGAGCCTGGCAAATGCTGCAGGAGAAAGGGTATAGCCACTGGGCTACCTAAGGGTTTTGTTTGGGGAGGGGGAGAGTAATACATTTTAGCATCTGAAGGCTGAAGGGTTCTGCAATGACAGCCCAAAGCCCCACGAGCACTTCTCCACTGGGATAGAACCAGCACTTTCCTCCTCAAAGCAGTAGGAATCCAAGACATGTAAGAAAGGACTTGGTGGAAATCAGCTGGCTGAGCTAGCCCAGATGAAATGTGGAAGACAAACCATGCCCTCACTCCAAGGCAACAGCTGTGGGAAGTTGGGATTGCAGAGTGATGCCTTTCTCCTCTGGATATTGAGACTCCTGCATTTGGAAGCAATTACTCTTCTCCTAGGAAACAATCCCAGAGGCTTGCACACTCATCTTCCTTACCCCTCTGATCTAACCAAGAGGCTCTGGGCTCATCCCATGCCATAGGCTTATGGGAAGACCTGAGAACATTTCTCAGCCTGAAGGGACAGCAGCCTGCTACTTTGCTTTGCTTATAACTCAGCATCATGGGTTATCCCGAGATGATGAGATAGCAAGCTCCTCCTGCTGCAGTTTCCTCAGCTCACAGCTAATTTAGCAAAACAGAGAAGCAACCCCTGTGATCCAGCAGCAAATGCTCTCATGCAGGAAGAATTGGGAGATCCAGCACATGCAGCACTACTGCAGTAACTTTAGAAAGGTGCTGCCTCTCCCTTCAAATCCTGCCCTCCTCTAACATGAGCATTCATCAGGGTAAGCAGCAAACTCCAGATCTCTGCATGCCCTGCACGGGACCTTAGGCTACAGAAATGCCGAATTATCACTGGACCAGATCCTTCAGAGGCATGCACGATACGCCTTCCTTCCTTTCTTGTAAAGCCAGCATGAACATTTAGAGAAAGAATAATTCCTTTATACTTCGCTTTTGAAAACAGAAATCAACTTGTGCACCTAAAGCTTCATGCAAAGCAAACACTAGCTCTGATTCCTAAAGCTGTTTAGTGAGAGGAGGTAAAATTAAGGGGGATGGAAAACTTCCGAAAAATTAACAGTTTTAATGCATCTTTGAGATGAGGTTTTTGGTGTTGCTTTTATAAAATGAATGCTCTGGATTTGTTAGGTCTCCCCACTTCCTACTGCTTCCCTTGGCTCAAAACTGGAGCTATCGCACTTTGACCTAGGACTGATTGGTTTTTCTAGACTGCTGCCCTAGATGTTCATAATACAACAACCCAGGTTATCCAGTATCTAATTAAACACAGGTGGAGCTTGAATGTCTTAACAGTAAAAGAGCAGAATCCATTTTAAGCAGTCTGAAAGAGTCAAGGATACATTAGTAGGGAGGTGTGGAGAGCATAGTAGGGGAAGGCAGATCACTTTTCTACTAAAGCCAATAACAGTGGATCTAGCTTCTTCCAGAGAGACACGCAGAAGATTAACTGTCACCTACAACCAAATATATGCCTAAATATTAAACTGTTTTGCATGTGAATTATTTTTTCCCGTCAGTGATCACTTAAAAGCCAGAGCTAGCTAACCCTCAACAGCACCTGGGTTTTTTTTTTCTTTCTTTTTTTTTTTTCTGAGCCTTGAATGAACTTTGTATTAGGTTACTGTTCCTTGTAAAAAGCATTATGTTTCCCACCTGCTGCCTGTAACTTCACCATTAGCAAAGTTAATTTTGAGGCCAGTGAGTTCTCTGAGCTCCACTTGAACACGCAGCCACCTCGAGGTCAACGGCACGGTGCTGGCCTCCAGCAGGCCTGTTCCATGCGAGCAGTTCCACACTCTACCTCCAGATGCATCACACGGCACCCTCATCAACACATCATCCCCATCCCACGGTCCATTTCATGCCGCCTCTGCTGGGACTGCCACCTCCAGGGCATGGAAGCAGCAAGAGGTGGCCAGTTGGAGGCAGCACTGCTGGCCGGTGCTCAGGTGGCCAATGGGCTCCCAACTTGCCTTCTCGATGAGAACAGGGAGCATGCGGATGCTGAGCAGCATGAAGGATGGCAGGGGACAGAGGCTAAGCAGTGGTGGTGGCAGCAGAAGTTTCTCCCCTCATGTTTCCCTCTGCCTGACGCAGGAAGCCTCTCGGATATGACAGGGACACGGCGCCCACCCCCGCTTCTCAGAAGCCCAACTCTCACCACTACCGGCCTTCTGCGAGGCCGGGCGCTGTGGCTCTGCTGGCGGGTACCCGCCCCTTCTTTTCACTGGAATCCCCTGGTTTTGGCTATTTACAGCCTTTTCTTAGAGAGAGGCAGGAAGCTGAATGAATCAGAGCCATCTATGGTTACCTCTTGCATCACGTGCTTGTGTTGTGGGGCTGAGGCAGATCAGAGGGGTGATGCACGGAAGCCTCCACCATCCCGGGGCTGGGAACTGAAGATCCCTGGAGCAGGGAGAACTGCAGGCCACCTGGCTGCCCCTCAACCCACGTGAGAGTGGAGCCACGTCAGCCTCTCCAGCAGGAGAAAGAACAGGGATATAGGACTGAAGAGAGCTGCAGAGAGGTCTCAGGGCAAACCTGCGTGTCCTCTCCACTGGTTGCCTATGCTTATCCTGGGCACATGTGAGCACAGGTGGGAGGAAGTGCTTCAGGGTAAGATGGGCTGTTTCCATGGAAAACTAAAGAGCACGCGTTCCTCAGAATGAGTGCACTGTATACAAAAACACAGCGTGTCTTGTCAGAGGAAGCATATCCTTTGCTTTTCTCTCACAACACCTGGTTTACATGCAACACAAAATGCTAGCGAGCCCTGCCGCACCTTCCTTGGGGACAGGCCTTCTTCATGCCCAAACTTTGAAGGATACATGAAGGAGGCAGTGGCGGCTTAAAGTTGCTTCTCCCCAGCAAAGACACAAACCCACAGAGCAAGGACTGAGCTCTTCCTCTGTGCAAGGGAATCAGGGTTAACATCTTTGCTGCCCATCAGATAGAAGAGGCCCCCTCTGAACTGAAATGATGCATATGTGGGCTTCCTTCTGTCAGCCCTGCTGTCAGACACATGGGAAAGCAGGCAGCGGAAGGTGAGATGGCTGGTCGGCGTCAAAGCATTAGGGAAGCCATGGGTAGCTATTGTGAAGGTGCTCGGCTCCTGACACTCAAGTGGGGCACACAGAGCTGGCTGCCAGGAACCTTCTACCATAGATACCAGGCTCAGTGGGGAACCAGAGGCCTCTGCGGCCATGCAAACGCACAAGCCACAAGGAGAGCCAGGTCCTTTGTGCCAACACAAGGAGCCGACGGGCGCGCTGGGAGGACTAGAACAACGTGCCCTTTGTGTGTCTCATGTGGAATTGCAAAACAAAGTGCGTGTTTTCTCTTTTCCTTAAGGGGAAAAAAGTATCCGTCAGTTACAGCAACAGGACATCCAAAAATACCTTCTTCAAACAGAAGGACATTAAATTTGCAAAGGCCACTGCACCAAAGATAGAAGATGCCAGAACTGAGGTTGCCCGTTCACGCCCAGAGAAAGACACTGTATTCCACTGATGGAGAATTGGATTTACAGGTTTCTCCTGGCCAGTGGGCACTGCTATGGAGTAGAGAACAAATGCAAACACTTCCTCTAGCAGCAGGGGACCAGCAGGGAGAGGTGAAGAGAAGCAGCACCCATTCAGTGGACTGTGGCTTCCCTTGTACCAAAAGTGGTACCTTGTACCACTTGGTCCCAGCAGGAAAAAAAGACAGTTTAGTACCATATTACTTCAGTTCTACAGCAGTTCAGCTTCACTACTTGAAAGCAGGCAACCACTTCCCCTATGCGTCAGATTGTTTTTTCTTTTTTGGGAAAGAGGAAAAAGAAAATGAAGTACTCTTTACTGATAACCTAACACGTGGAGCCATTTTATGGGAGTTACATTACATAAAACACAGCACCAAGGCAATGCTTTGGTCTTTACTGAACAGATGCAACAGAAGATGCATTTGTTAGCACCAAAAATATCAAGCTGTATTATTTAGAACTTGCACTCACATATTTCTGAATTGTGAATGCAGTCATAATAGCTTGGGTTGTCAACTGCTTGGCCCCAATATTAATTCTGAAACAAAATATCCGTGCTTACAAACAGACCAAAATATTCTGGCAACCCAAACTCATGCAGCTACACAGAGTGTACACCCTTTATTTTCTTAATCTAGCCTGCCTCCCAGTAACCAACTGCTTCAATAAAAAGGTGTCTTGTTTGGAATTTCAACACGACTGTCCTTCTGGAAAAGTGTATGTTCCATATGTGGGTCAAAGGAAAGGTTTTGTTTTGAAGTTTCATTTCTGTGGTTTCAGTTTATCACAGCGTGTGATTTATTAAAAAAAATACAAACGGCAATGGAAATTAAAAATCTAATGACTTTTCATTGCAAGAAGCAGCAATTTCACAATGCATTCCTGATTAGAAAAGCGCAACAACAGACCTGCATGCTGGTAGCTGAGCAATCTACAAAATCAGTTTTTTTCCACTTAAAAAAAACTGCATACAAAAACACAAAGGCAAGCCTACACTTGTGTTCCCAAGTGGAAAACGTCTAAGGACCTTATTTACTGACTCAAAAGCAAAGGAAAGATCCCTTAGCCTTGTAGCCAGTTTTAGGAACTTTCAGGTTTTTCTTGGCAAAAGCTCAAATGCAACACTGATGCCTTGCTTTAGTCAACACAATTTCTGTTAGACTTACCTGCTTCGTGAATTGGGCAATTGTTTGGCCTTATTAGTACCAAACAGTTATTTTAAATAGTAATCCTTACAGTTAACGAAATGACAGCAGAGGCCTTGGCTTAGATACGCACCAGGAAGAGAGCATTTTCTTAGAAAAGCATAGTTCTCAGTAAATGATAAACCACAGAGCTACTGCTGTGCACATTAAACCACAAAGCTACATTCATATAGAATTAAGGGTCTTAAATCCCACCTCCACCTTTGTTTCCTAGCTTCTGCCATCCAAAAGCATGGATTTACATCTACTACTCTGACACCCAACACAACCCCTCTCAACCCACCCCATTAAGCATCCACCTTACATCCACATGGCATGTAAGACCTTTTTCCACATGCCTGTTTAATTTAAGGCATCTGGAATGTCTCCACCACGTATTATTACTGATCTTTTGGGTTACAGTTGTGCCCAGAGGCCCTGCCATGCCAGAGTCGTAGCAAAGTAAAAGTCCCTGCCTGGCCGGGCGACAGCTCAGCGCAACCACAGAGACACCGGGAGTCAGCCAGAGGAAGCAAGTGTTGCGATCCCAAGCACATATGGGGGGAATAAATCATTCACCAAAACAAGAAAGCATCCCAGAACACAGTTCAGGAATACATATAAAGTGCCCCCACATTTGGCCCTGAGCAGAGATCACTGGGTCTGGCAGTCTCCTCAAACCCCAGTTTGCTTGGGCCACGTGCTACGCTGCTGCTAGGCTGGCCAGGCCATCGTGGGCTTACTTGTTTTTTTTCCAGTGGAGAAGTATGAACAGTGTGTACAGTGCGCTGGCATTCAAAGCCAGGTCCCTGCGAGCTGGGCGGGTACAAAAAGCATTTGACAAAGCAGCTTCTGTCCTGGGTAAAGGGCAAGGATCGTCAAACAGGACAATAAAACAACCTGTGGAGATGTTTTCCCGGACCTAATGTAACAAACTGCCTGCAATGTTGTCTTTGTGGGCTGTTTTCTCTATTTCAGTTAGGCAAGAAGAAATGCGACTTAACAGCATTGCACCTGCATGGTGTGAACCATATCCAAGCTGTGTAGACAGGGCCAGTTCTCAAGAAAGAGGCTTGTGGAGCATATCTCGTGCTCCTCCAGACTCACGTATTTCTGTCCCTTTCCCTTTGAGAACTGGGGAAGGAGGAAAAGGGCACGCAGGCCTTGCCTGAGCACAGCCTTCAGACATTGCTGAAGATCTGCTAGCATATGGTAGTGTTCTAAGAGCAATGCAGAGCTTTATAGATGCCTTAAAATCCTTTTAGTCAGCCTGGGTTTAAACCTCCTTTCACAAGGGAAGGTAGCTGAAGGCAAACAGCACCTTTCAGTGAAACTTATTGGCAGGGCATCTTGTCATGCAAGAGACTGTGTGTTTCATTGAGCAAGCTCCACCATCAACCCAAAGCTGCAAGGAAAGGTCCTACAGCTGACAAAGGAAAGACTAAGGACCCCCAAGAAGAGGAAGAAATTGACAGCTGGAGAGTTTCTGGCCTTCACTATTAACCGAATATCAGGATTTTGCCATAAGTCCAAAATAATTGAAAGCTGTCTAAGTTCTTCACCAGTAAAAGCCAAGATACTCTCAGCAAGGTAAAGCGGCCACAGGTTGTTCCAAATCCTCAGAAGCACTGCTGGTATTTTCCCTGAATGTATCTGCAATTTTGGACATTATCGGTTGCAAAGTGACAACTGCCTGCACCATACTGGTACAAAGTAATTCAGGATATCCAGGTAGATTGCATCAAGTTCACGTATTTCACAAAGCAAACAATGATTTTCCTCCTCTTAACCCAATTGATTTAATGGGGCAAGTGCTGTCGAGTGAAGTCAAACACGGGGGTCTGGGCTGAAGGTAGAAGTGGATTTTTGACCACGGTTGAACAGGCCAAAATGCTTCATACAGCAAGTTCCAGACTGCCAAGGAGAGAGGCAAATGTGAATTAAAAGTACTTAAGTGTCCCAGTGTGGAAACAAAAAATGTAACTCTGGTACTGATGACTTCTGCATTAATAACGTATTAACTGGCGGGAGGAGAGGAACATTTCTGTCACATATCTAAGGAAAGTGGGAACACAGCACTATGCTGGAAATACAAATGCTGCTTGAATAACCCTTGCTACACTTAAAGGGATTTCTGTTTGGGCTAATTAACTAACTTTTCCCTCCAGGCACTGACTTATGTAAGTGCTTTCAATAACACAGAAGACAATGAGTGAAACAGTCATTGTGCTCTGTAAACTCATGTGCCCTATAACCTCCTACTATGAGACATTTGGGGCAAGTTTTATTCCCTGATTTGCAAATGTAGCTCCCACTAAAGACAGTGAGAGCCCAGTTTATGCTTCTCAAAGATCTTCCCCTATAATGTCTAACTGCACTGAGCATGAAACAAATCCATACTTTTAGAAACCTGGTGACTGGAAAAATGCACTAAGTATTTTTAGAAGACAGTTAGGAGGACGCTCCAAATCTCTGGGTTTACAGTGGCTCAGTTCTAATTTATGAAGCAAGAGTCTGGCAAGAAGAACAAAAGCACACGGATTTACCTATTGTACATCTCGTGATTAGTTTTTAAATGGAAAAACAGGTGAAAGATCCTCGATTTTGGAATAAGACTATTCCAGTCAAGGGTTTACGCAAACTCAATGGGTCCTGAAACACACCGAAGCACTACTTAACACGAAGGCAATGCTTTAATGTTACACTGCTATATACCAGGCAATTATCATTAAAAAAGGAAATATCTGCTTTTTTTCCTAATGCACAAGGGAACGTGCACATCCCATTTATTCAAAATAAAACAGAAGAAAAAAAAGCACCAAAAAGAAACCAGCAATTAAAAGGTGGGGAAGGGAAGAATAACACCTCTCACTTGTGGCTCCAACACTGCAGGTTGCACAGAGCAGGCCATGGGAGCAGGCCTGACTGTCAACAACAGCCTCAGATGATCACCCCGCCACTCTAATGAGCCAACATCTAGGACAAAAAGTTTAATTGCTGCATCAGATTAGAGAAACTTCCAGATACAAATGTAAGAGTGGCTTAGATCTGCAGAAATATCAAAACGCGAACACCTGGGAAAGCAAGGGGTCCTTTTTTAAGGCAAAAGGTCTTAGGCAGAAGACGCAAGTAAGTGTGAAATGGAAAATACCAATGGAATTGTAACAATAGCTCCCCAATGCCCTCCTCAATCATCACGGAACCAGGCTGAACCAGCCCATAAACTGCTGACACCTGCTGAGATCAGGTTAGCTGTAGAAGGAGTAAAACCATTACCACTAGATGCGTACACAATTTCATAGATATCCTGCACCCTAGTTCACAACCATTTCCAGTAAGAGCTTTCTCTGTAACAGATGAGTAGACATGAGGGAGCAAGGTACTGGTACTCAAATGCTCCCACAAACAAAAGTTAAGGCATGACATAGCAGAAGAGTTTTATTTCACTCTTGAAGGAAGCGAGTTTAACAAAAGCCACCACACCATAATTGTTTTCTGAGAACGGTACTGGTTCTCCACAGAGCCGAGGAGGTGATTTCACCTCTCTGTTCAGGTATCAATAGAGGGGGCTTCTGGAGGAAGAGCTACGCAGACACTGCTAGAAACCTTAGCTGCTTGGTTTTATTCCATCCAGTACTCCTGGTTCTGAATACTCCTTCCTTAGCCATGCTGCTGGTTGTTTGACAAAACTGCATCTCCTGGAACTGGGGGAACCAAAAGCACTGTATCTGTATCCCTCCAACTTCACTTTGCACTGAGAATACATGGCTTCAAGAGTGTTCACGAAGGGATTTTTTTTCCTCCTCTGGCTTACACAGTGAATGGCAAAGCTCCGAGTCTGAATAAACAGTGTGGGTGGTGACTGCTCTGTGAGGCCCATGTAAAGGATGCAATCATTTTCTTACTCTGTTCAGCATTAAATCATGTGAAACTAGCTTGATTACCACACATAACATTGACTCTGTTACAGACTATAACGTACCATGTATCCTTTCCTAACTTTGCAGGGAAAAAATAACAATTAATTCTCCTAGCTTCAAGTGTTTAATTGTGTATAAAGTTCATTGACCTCACTAGTTGCTGTCAGATGATCTTGCTAAGGCCTGTGAAAAACATCCCAGGAATGCAGTGATGTGGGCAGAAACAAAGTGAGTTCATGCCACAAAATGCTTTAAATGGAACAAAATCAGCAACCATCCAGAGAGACTGCACTGAAAACAGGACTTCAGAATAATCACTGATTTAACCTCACCTAAGCACTGCTAGTCCTTGAAAAGGGACTGTTATAAATCATACTCTTTGAAAAACAAATCCTTTGGGGATCCTGCATGTGACTACATGAAGTAACCTTGTTTACTGGTGAATCTCTGCAGCTGACTGGGAGTCAAAGCTTTGGAATGATTGGGACATGCAGGAGATAAGCTGGGAACAGGGAACCTGTTCTTACACTCCGTCCAATTCCCATGAAACAAGACCAGAGATAAGTCCCTGAGCCACCGTGCGACTCGACTTCCTCTGCTATAAAAATGGAAATGGGACTGCTTATCTACATGCATGTTTGTGATGCTTTTCTTCTATGCAGGGAAACCACTGTCAACAGGAGGAGTTATCACACATTCGACACATATGTGAGTTTTCATATTGCATTGTTTTTAACGGCTCTGCTGAGCTGTAGCACAGGAAGTCTCTACCTGAATGGCTCCAAAGCAGCTTGTTACAATGCCTATTTCATATGCTACTACTAAGGAATAAATAAAATCAGTATGAATTCTGTAGATGGTACCCACTAAAATACACACTGCTTCTGCTACATACTTTTCACAACTGACTTATGCAATTTCAGAAGGATGTCAGAGCCTAATTTTCTTAGGAAGCAGTATATGAACTACTGACTAGATGATAGCTTTCCTTAAGCTCTAAATCATAGCAAAAGTCAAAAGCACATCTACTGAATCTCTATTAGCAACATCTTAGAGACAGAGGCTAGGACTGCCTATGGGGTTGGACAGAATCCTGATGGCCTCTGTTGAGCCTTGAGGTGACGCAGGTGAAGGAGCCTTGCATCTCACCAAACCTGCCAGTGTGGCAGTCAGGCAAACTGGGTTCAGAGTTCATCCAAGCGAGTCTCCCAGCAGAGAAATTCTTCAACGCTGTCTCCTGAACAGGTTTTCAGGTGACTGAAAAGCTGGCCTGAAGAGATAGCTAGGAAAGGACCCTCTCTACTCTGAAGGGTAAAAGACAAATTAGAGGGCCAGGCAATCAGCAATCACATAAAATTTAACACGTGCAAGTGCTGGATTCTGCAGCTGGAATGGAGCAAGCATGGATACAGGTACAGACTGGAAGATGAGAGACAGCAAACAGTCCAGCAGAAAAGCATCTGGAGGGTTCTGGCTGACAGCAGGTTGTATGTGAGCCAAGCAGTGTGCCTTGGCAGACCAAAGGGGCAACCATAATCTGGTGTGCACCATGCCCAGCACTGCCACTGGGTTGTCTCACTGTGCCCTGTGCTACGTGGCTGCACCTCCAGCACCAGGGGCAGGGTTGGGCATAAGGGCATAAAACTATGAGAGACTGTCCAAAGGAGGACTACAAAGATGGTGAAGGATCTGGAGGGCAAGGAGTGAGACAAACAGCTGAAGACCCTAGGATCATTCAGCCCACAACAGAGGAGGCTGAGGGGACAGCTGCAGCTCCTCACGAGGGGAACAGAGAAGGAATGGCATGGAGCCGCAACAGGGGTATGTAATGTTCAGGGTTAGTGAAAGGTTCCGCACCAGAGGGCAGCGGGCATGGCCCCAGGCACTGGAACACAGGAAGCATTTGGACAGCAATCTCAGTCATGTGGTCTGAATTTTGTGTAGCCCTGTAAGGAGCCAGGAGGAGGACAAGGATCCTCAGCCTGGGGTAGGAACCCACATTCTATTATTCTGTGACCCCAGCGTTGTGTATTGTCTGGCAGCAGTTGTCTTTAGTTGGCTGGGGAGACTTCTGGGGGCATCATGGTTCAAATACACTTTTAATATTTTGCATTTCTGGTGATGGCCACAGAAGATGAGCTCCTGAGCAAATAATTCTAGTGAGATTATTTTCCATTTGGTTTTTTGGTTCATTTTGGTGATCGTAACAGGCTTGGATTATAACTTCTACCATCTGGAATTTAATCTTCTTCACAGACAGCTAAAACCAGATAATAGCCATATTAAACTGTAGATTATGATTTCTCTTGGTATTAAGTTCTAAAGTCTTACCTCGGAGGGGTACAGGATTAAGACTAACTATAGTATTAAGTGCACTGGAAAAGATGTCATTTATGATTTTGCAGATTAATTCTATCCACTCATTATCAATGATAATAGAGGACTTCTAAGAAAATACACCAAAACAAAGTGTATGTGGGAGAAGGGGATTTAATTAATTTTTGCTTTTCTTTCTGTAACTGCAACTATTCGGGTAGGAGGTGAGGGGGATGGAGAAAGAAGAATAAAAACCAGAACATGTGATGCAACTTAATGTTTATGGGAAAAATATTCAGAGGACAAGATATCTATGAAATCAATGGGTTCCAGGCCACAGCCAAGTGTTTCATGCTTTTCACAGATGCTGACATATTGGAATGTTCTCTCAAACAACAAGACGACAAAATGGGGTTTCTGCAGCTGCAAATAAGTAAGAAAACTGTAACCAAATGCCTCAAAAACCTACAAAATGCAAAAGCAATTTTAAAATACATTTTAGAAAGCATTTGAAAGAAAATGACATACCATCCTTCTGGTTTGCATTTTTTTGTAATAGTAAAGCAGAATACCTAAGCAGCAATAATAAGAAATAGGTTTTTGAGCAATACCCACACACTGAAAGGTACCCACAAAAACTTGGGTTTAGTTCAATCAGTTCCTTAGCTCAAGATACATATTTTGAACAAAGGACTTTACATAAGTACAACCCTATTTTATTACTCAGAAAACTATGCCCCACCAGAATAAACTGAGAAAGAATTCCTGGGTTTCACAGTCGGTAAAAAACTGAGATAACCTTAAACTTGCTTTAGGAGAAATACACGTATGTGTATCCATACACACACTGCAGTAGCGGAACACAGATTTCTTCCTGCCTGAAAACATCATCCTATTTCATTTGGGTGCAAAAAAAAACAGCTGGTAAAAAAAAAAAAAAAAAAAAAAAAAAAAGCTAGAAAAAGGTCTGCATACAGATGAGGAAATTCCTGCCACATCACTCCTTGAATTAAACTTTATTCCAGGAAACCTAACTGATACTGGAAGCAGGAGTTTTATCTCAAATAGCAGTGCCCTTAGTCACATTTGAAAGAACACTTTGCATCCTATCATCTTCCCACCTCCTATCTGCTGCAAAGTTCCAAAATGATTTTAGCAGCCCACTAGTAAAGAGTTCACTGGACTAGGCAATCATTGCTCTGTACCATCTGAACACTATGATTTTGGACTGCATGAAGAATAGGCTGTTATATCTAATTGTTTCTGACAAAAAAGGGACAGCAAAATCATGTTAAAATGTGAATTAAGATAACAAATATTATCTATACGTACACAGATAAAGACCTTTATTTATATAAGTTTAGTACCCTCTGATGTTATAGAGCTAGAATATTGTTTGGATACTGCTGCAACAGTATAATCTTGACGTTCCCGTGGGATACAGCATGTGTTTCTATCCCGGGTGATTTATGAACTATTGGACCTTAAAACTCTCACTGCTTCTTTCCTCTAGCAATGTTTCGCTGGCACAGATCCAGCTCTGAATACAGCAAGTCCTCAGCCTTTGACTGTTAAGCATATTCCATGCCTCCTCGTTTTGAGGTAATGGACTCAAAGTTTGTACAAATGACTCTGTAAGGTCAACTTCTGGATGCGTGTCTGCTGATATAGCTCCACCATGTTCAACAGTGCTGTACTGGGTAGGATCCCTTCAATATCTACACCACAATCCCACATTAAATTCCAGCGCCTCTTTAACATATTAAGAAGAAACAAACAAATCAACTCCAAATTCCCATTAAGATAAAAATGCAAAATCATCATGAAATGAAGGGAGATATCGCTGTCACTTCCAGAAGTGAGGATTAAAGGATTCCTGTCTCATCAGATAAGACTCTGGATTTTCTTGTCTAGCACTCTTGTGTTAATCCATTTTCCAGTTCTATATGAAATGAATTATAGCAAGATCTGCATAGTATTTAAAGACATAAATCTATCCTACCAAGCATTTGAATTTAAAATATACACAGCCTAATATCTTTCATGCCTGAAAAAAATGGAAGCAAAGTCTCAGGGGGAACAGAGCAATTACCTATTTCAGTCAACGTGTGAAGATTAGTCAAATAAATGGGCTAACAGGCCCACCAGCTGGAAAAATTAAACCGAAAGCCTACTTCTGAATATATGCATTATATCACCCTTAGTCAGAATGGCTTTAATTATTCTTAAATATAGCAGCAGAATGAGAAACAGGAAAGTATTGCAGACCTTTTCTCTCACAATGGAAAAAGAGAAAAAAAATGCCACCACAATTTTTATTACCTTTGGATAGATGGGTAGTCTTCTCAATTGTGGTAATCCTTCCTGGTTTCATATATCATCTATTTTGCTCAAGGATATATATTTTAATGTTCATGAATTCTGTCACTCACTCATCATCTGCTGGGTATGTAAACAGCACTGGATCCCCGTGCAGGTGGGAATAAATACCACTGCATCAGCCGCAAAGCGTGATCGCTGGCAGAGCTGTCACTGCCAGCTCCCTGCTCTATTAGGCCACTCCAAAAAAATTCAAGAGATGTAGAGTAAGATTCATTTTGCCTAGCCTGAGTTGTCTTAAAACTACAAGTCTAGACTAAGCTAATCACACAGATATCTCCCCTGGATGAATCATCTAGCTTCACCCTACCTATTTCAGGGCAAGATGAATCACCTTCTGCTGGATGCCTAAATTTTAGATACCTCAAATCCAACCTGTGCAGAGAAACACAATCATCTCTAGCTACTAAACAGTTCATAGATGCTATAATGGGTCTACCTAGGCTAATAACATAACAGGCTAATAACATAATGTCTTTTATCTTTTACTCTTTTGAATGCAATGGCAAAATACTGAGCTCTTAATTATCATAATCTCAAAAATCTCTCCTGAAAGAAAACAAACAAAAAGCCACTACATTTCAACATAATATACTGCAGAAAAATACTGAAATGAAATCTCTCAGTCAAGACGGTGAGGAAAGGAAAACAAACACACTGCCAGACTTCACAGCAAGCTTGCCTTCCTCCTTAGTTCTAGCTTTTTTTTTTATTTATTTTTTAAACATAGGTTTCTCCATCCATTTTTGAAGGGGGGGGGGGGGGCTGAATTGACATCTGTATTTTCCTCTATAGTCCTGTGCTAGATGGGCTCATCCTTAAATGTGTTTTGCCTTGAGAGCTAGTTTTGCCTGAAACAATACAGAGGAGTTTCTGCATTGACTACACCCTGATGCTACAGCTGGACACAAACCTCTGCTGTCCACACAAATCTATGACTGTTATTCACTTACTCTTGGTGTCCAGTACCAAAGAAGACAGCAGAGCTCAGTACAGACCTAGCTGTAGGAATTAATTGCATTAGATGACAGAGATGACAGAGTTTCCCCTCTGGAAAACTCCCTAGTGAATTCCCATGTGAGAGCTAAACCCATTCTAAGCCACCAGCTAAAAAATAACAAGTTGGGTTTGGAAAAAATGTAATTCTGGGGGGTTTATGTAGCCTCTGTTCTTGACCCTTTAAGGTTGCACAGAGGCTGAGCTTTCAGAGAACTTCTCTGTAATCAGCTCCAGAAGCAGAGACCTTAAGAAAATCAGTCACAGCAAGACTCAGACCTTTAAGACATGGCAATACTGCCAATGTAAATGGCAGCCCAAAAAGGCTCTGAAACCCAAGAGGCCCATCAGGAGCAGAATTACAGACACAATGTGTCTCTGATCCCACAGTAACAAGTGCCTTGGAGAAACCAAAGGCACTTAAAACAGCAAGTCAACAGACAGACTGCATCAAATTCAAACTGGTGAGTCTATTTCACAACTGATTTCACTCTCATGGGTAATCCCCAGGGTAAAAAAAAAAAAAAAAAAATTCTCCTTGCTTAATGCCAAACTTCTACCAACGGGTTTTAGGGAGGTTGTGCACAGCTTGGGGATTTTTCTTTAAGTACTTTAAAGCCCTATATGATGGAAAGACACAGTCACTAAAACTGAAAGCATGGGCATTCTGCACTACGTGCGACTGTCATAGAAAACTTCAGGGTCTTAGGGTTCACAGCTGGTAAATGACGACCTTCTTCACATGAAGTTGCAAGCATTTAGCACATTCCCACTACTGCAACATTCATTTATTGATTTCATAAGCAGAAAGAGCAGAGGCGGTTTTTTTTTCTTCAACACGTTTCTGTAAAACTTTAAACCTCTGAGCAGAAATGTATTGAGTGGATGCGCAGAGATCACAGAAGGACATTGTGTCCAGTGCCAAAGCGTAGTTTCCCTGCCTTGAGCAGTCAGTCAGCTCTTAGATGTCTCAGACACAAAGAAAACCTTCTGAATGTGACCTGATGCGACACTACTACTCTGAAGCCTAACAGCGGTGGAGAAAAGATCAAAGTCTTGGGAACTGCTCTTGTTGAGGACAAATTAAATTATAACAGGAGCAAATTATTGCATTACTGATAAATATTAATGGAATAATCACCTCTGCATATGTAAGTGCAGAGCAGTGGTTACGGGTGAGCTTGAGTAGAGTGGCACGTTTTCCAGCTGAACTCTAACCTTACGTTACCTTCCCTACATAAACAGCTGACAACAATACAGAGGCTCTTGAACATTCTTCTACTTAAGAACTGAAATCAAGGGAAGAGGTCATATAAAATAGGAAATATTTTACCTTAGGATGAACTAATTCCACCTGAGCATTTCCACGCCAGCACCAGGCTTCTGAAGTGTATGCTCTCAGAAAAATGTATAGGGATACAGAACAATTTTCTGCTAAAGAAGTTACTTATCTAAGAAAACAGCAAGAAGGGGGTCAAAGATCCCAAAATACTGTAATGGAAGTTCTATTCAGATAAGCATGGAAGTAAAAAGCAAATAAAGGGTTGTAAAATTGGAGGCACTTTCTCTATTCTGGGTGATGAGATTATTTGGGATTAACTTCTGTATTGGATGGATGACTCTGAGTACACTGTGGGTAAGGAGGAAATAATACACATTTTTGTGGCTACAAACATTAAACCAAAAAAACTTAACTGTCTGGCTTCAGATTGCTAAAGCACAGAGTTGTGGAAACACTGCTAAACTTTTGTTAGTACAGACCATTGTACTGCTCTCGTCTCTTTCACAATTCCTTCATCTCATGCCTAATCATCCATTTACTTTCTGTTTTTCTCCTTCTCCCCCCCTCCTCCTCTGTCCACTAGCATTTATTTTCTTTCTGTCTCAAGTAGAGAAAGGTCAGTTAGCAAGGAAATCCTGATGCAGTTGTGATGCCTTCCTGTCACCCCTCTACTATTCACGACAACTATAAAACCATAATAAACACATCATGATTACCAAATACTCTCTACACAGACTAGATTTTAACAGCATTATCTTCCCCTCTTGTTTCATTTTGGTACGACACATAGAAAGTACAGGAACATCTACAGATGACCTTTGTTCCCCCTCTTGTTTTTCCCTCTCATGGATCAGACTGTGGAGGTGGGACCCCATATGTCACACTGGTGGCATAGAGTGCTCATGGGGTGCCCTAGCAGGTGGCTCACCCTCCTGTACCCCAGGAGGGCTGACAACTCTAGCAGGGCCCAGGTTATCAAGGTGGGCAGCTGCTTCCTGGAGAAGCTTTCAAAGACCTCCGGCATCCTCCGCCTACCCACACCCATAAGAACAGGAACTACAGCTTCACTGCCAGCAACAAGCTGATAACACTCAACAGAGGTGATGCCCCTGCCCTGGCATGCAAATGGAGACAGGTTTACTACATCTCCCTTCTGTAAAGGCAAAGGGACCAGCACAAACAAGGAGATTTCACAAAAGGAAGGAAAAATGAATTCTCACCCATCTCCAAGGATCTAGGCTTGAAAGGAAAGACCTCCGAAGGAGAGATCTCCAACAAGAGACCCTTCCTCAGGGGCAGCCAGATCTAAGAGGGGTTGAGCCTAGCTCCACCCCTTCTGGTCACACAGGTGAGTTGCCTTCACCTATGCTCCCAGGGCTGACTGGGTCTTTTCTTCAGGTGCTCATTCAGTGGTTCAAGCTGTGACTCAGCAGTTCCCACACACCTTCCCTTCAGTAAATAACATGAACATAGACAACCCAGACCTTAGAGGAAGCTGCGGGTGGTGGGAAGGGTTTTGAAACTCAATCCTAGGCTCGAAAAGCAGGTCCTTCTTAACATTTGCCAGCTCTGCAAAGCTGTAGCCACACTAAGATTGGTGAGGTAAAAGAAACAAAACATAAACAGACTTGGTCTACTGATTCCTCTGTTTCAGGCTGGTATGACGTCCATCCTCACTTCAATTTGTGCAAAGAATGCGTAAAAACAACCTAACCCCTTGTCAGCTGTGTATATTGCCATAAGATTTGAGCTATTCCAATTTCTTACCCTTTAAATGAAAAGAGAGGAAATTTAGGTGAGATGTTAAGGAGAAATTCTTCACTCAGAATGTGGTGAGGCGCTGGCACAGCTGCCCACAGAAGCTGTGGGTGCCTCATCCTTGGAGGTGCTCAAGGCCAGGTTGGATGGAGCCCTGGGCAGCCTGAGCTGGTGGGTGGCAGCCCTGCCCATGGCATGGGGTTGGGGCTGGGTGGGCTGTAAGGTCCCTTCCATCCTAATCCATTCTGTTCCCCTATGATGCCCAGTTTCAGTCCCTATGGGCATGCACAGTGTGTTTGCACCTCAGAAGCTACTGAATTGGAGCTGCCGTGTGCAGCTAGCAGAAGAAATGCAGTCCATCTGTGGCCATGTGCCAGTCCCAGCCAGATAAGATCTGGCATTGTCGCCTAACGAAGTCTGCATGGCCAGCAAACGCACCAAGCAAGTTGTCAGTGTGTATTGTGTAGTGTATTCAGGCTGTGCATGTACTAAACTAAATGAGTCCGTGTTCCCTAAAAGCTCACAATCAAAACATACCAAACAAAGACCTGGAGAAGAGTGGGCAAAACTTTCAGAGCAACCTTGAGTGCTGAATCTGAGAGCAGCCAAAGCCTCTGGAACAGTCAAGCCTCAATCAAGACCAACTAGATTTATCTCAGCTCCTTGTATCCTCCCCATAATAATTAATCAACATCTGTACAGAGTGGGCATACACACCTCCCTTGGAAAACCTACAGAAAGACAAGGCAGCTGTTCCAGACACTTTCATGTACAAATCACCAAATGCTTCCATGGCAAATTGTTATGCAGACCGATGCTTGATGGAATTGGGACTAATTAAACAGTCTTATGTCAGAGCTGGACTCACAGAAGAGCCTTACATGAGTACTGAGCAATGCCCTAACGAGCACACACCCTGCTTGCACTCCACAATTAACGACTGAGGGGGTTGATTAGAAACAGCCAGTGAGGCTTTGGGGTTTGGGGGCAGTCATACCCCATTGGCATGGGGGGAGAGGAGTGGGACACAGCACAGGGAAACACTGCAGATGTCCTGTGGTGCTCCTGCTGCGTCCCGGCATAGTTAGTGTGCATTCAGTTAAGTTGTTTTCGTACACAAAGAGGATTTCAGTTGCTGCAAGGCAGATGGAAGGCACTTTTGGCTGCACTGAAATGTCTAGTACAGCCTGCGCTCGGAAGCCGGCATGGGGCAGGAACAAAACACACCACTGTGCAATTTGTCTGGTAAAAATCTAATCCAGCACAGAGCTGATGAACGACAGGAAAACAAGGAGAAGCGGTGGCCTATGCTGCTGCTCTTTGTGAGGCGGTGGCACAGGCTGCCCAGGGACGTGGTTGAGTCACTGTCCCTAAAGGTCTTCTAGAAAAGGGTAGATGCAGCACACAGGGACATGGTTAGTGGGCATGGTGGCGATGTGCTGGCAGTTGGACTAAATGACCTTAGTGATCTTTCTCAACCTTAATGATTCTATGACTCCACTCTTCCCATTCCCCCAGGAGAGAGTGGCTCACCTGATGGGTCAGGAACCAAGGAGCACGAAGGAAGGTGAAGGCAGTGGCAACATCACACAGACATGGGCTTCTGAAAGTCTGAGAATGTCTTTACTGGAGCAGAAAGCTCATATGGTGAGGGTGATCGCATCACTGAAATATCTGTTTGCTCAAAGTCTTAATTGGGCAAGTGTTTTTCTATTTAAATTTGCAGGTCTCCATGGACTTACCTTCCAGTACCCTCAGCCTGTTAAAAATCACTCTGCCGGTCGATTTTTGCATGGTGCTAACATCAACCCACATCAAAGTCTGCAGGAATGCTGCACATGTGAGTCCAAGTTTAACCAGGAAAAAAAGGGCTTGGGTTTTTATTACGTGAATTTTATTGGAACATTCCCTTCATGTCCCTACATACAGCAGAGCGTCTGGATCCAGTTACAGCTGCACTCACTCCCACACATCTGCTCGCTCATTGTTATAGTTACCTTTTCTCAGGGGATTTAAGAAACTCCAAAAAAAGCCCTTCACCTTTAGGTAGGCGAGGAGGAAGATCAAACAGCCTCCGGCATTCCTGCACCGTGACACTCAGCATGAATTATGCTTTGAAGCTGTTTAAACATCGCCCCTGACTCCTGCCTTCTCGGCTGGGCTGCTGCCATCACTGCTGGCTTTCCACAGACCCACATGGATGGCAGGCCCGTGCCATGGGAAACTCTCCCTTCCGGCCCCCATAGGTGCGTGGCTGTTACTTACACAACGAGCCCATTTTACCCCAAAAGGCGTAACACAAGGTGTAGTGCAGTTCCCTAGCAACAAATGCAGAAACACCACAATACAGCCTGCAAGTGTGGGGCTCCTCTTACTGCACAATTGCTCAGCAGCCTGCCCGATGGAAAGCACTGCAAGGACAGCTCTGAGTGGTGCTGGGTTTGCTGCCTGATGTCCATGGGATAACAGGTTCTCAGCACATAAAAACATAAGGAGATGATGGTGGCAAAATCACATCCTAATGTATTTTGGTCAAGTTTTACCATCTGCTATGGTATGATGTGAGACCCATCCCTACTTTAAACATTGCCCAAGCAGACCCTCCACAAGGTTCCCATGTATGTCTCTGGCTGAAGGCACAAGGGGAGATCTGGTTTATGTCAGCTCTAATGAGAGTGGGCACCGGAGGAACCACCAAGGAGGATGCCAGGGCCGCAAAGCAGCACGCAAAGTGTGTCCCTCAGGACAGGGAGCTGAGCAGAGGGTGAAAGGTGGCGAAAGGATGAACCAGTAAGCTACTGCAGCAAAGGCACTGGGCATGGCTGTTACTGACACGGGCAGAAAAACATGAAAAACATAGTCTATTCCTGAGTGCTCAGATTAGCTGGTTAAGGCAAGCTAGCATGTCCTTGAGGCTGCAGATTGAATGGGTCTAGAGACCAGCACCGGCCATGTTTCCTATGCAGCAAAGCACGATCCAGGTCCCAACAGCAGTCACTTACATGGGAGGTGGTTTAAGACAATTCCAACTATGGATGGACATGACTTAGAAGAAGTAAACTGGCAAACTGAGAAACACCTCTACGGCTGGGATAAAGGCTAAGAGAAAAGGAGGCATCGCTTATCCAAACCATCTCCTAATAACCCCAGCAAGGACCACCAGGACCCACGACGCCACGTGGTTGTGGTGCTGCTGGCTGCATGCTGCCCCACTTGCAGGTGCTCTCCAGTACAGTGTGCGTGGCCATCCCATTGCCATGGCTATACAGTAGCATGCCTATCCGAGCCCTGTGAGCAAGGAGAAACAGCCTACTCCCCAGCTTGTAAATTAATTTAATTCCTGGAGTGCACTTACAGAGTAATGCCTGAGGCTTACGAGCACAAAATGGAGAGAGAGACAGCACATTAGTCTCTGGAGAGACGCACCAGCTGTTTCACGTCCCGGCCCCTCTGATGGGGGTAGGGTGGAAAACAGGGCTGTGCACAGGCTGCACCATCCATCTGAAGCAAGAACATTTTCCCCTTACTTTCCCACACTATTTAATAACCATGAACCCAAATAAATAGAGGAAATAAGCAACTTCTTGGAAACACATGAAGTCCAAATCGTGCAGTACACTTGTAAAGTGACATGTTGGAATAAGAACGGCAGTCTTCTCCTCTTACAGAACATTACCAAGAAATAATGATTCTCTCTGATGAAGAAACAGATTAAAAGGGAAATTAAAATACAGATTTAATTTCAACAGCAGTGCACCCCAGTCAGTCTGCAAATAAGCCAATCGGTCCATCTAAATTAGGCATCAGCAGAGAATTAACGTTGAACTGTAGGGAAATTTTAAGCCCTGAAAAAAGTAGAGAGTATTTTGCTGTCCCCTTAAATACAAATCTACCACCAATCCTCAAAAATGAAATGAAAATGATGGCTGGAGAGTTAGATTTAAGAAAGGAGATTTAAGAAATACCTAAAAGGTTTCCATCTCAACAGAAGGGACAGGGATGGGCTCAAACCTGGGATCATAATGCTCCAAAATTTTCCACAGTCCAAAATCTGTGTGTGGGAACTGCGAGCAGCCCATGCATTGTGAGTATGCTTCCCCAAGAGCCTGCATTTAGCCACCTTACCAGGCTGCTGCACAACAGACACTCAGAGCTCTCCCCAGGCCTGTCCAAAGGCTCACAGTAAGTGCTGGGGGTTCTCTCTTGGTCGTTCTCCTTTCTGCCTCCCAGAGAGCAGCAGTTTGCACAACAGTGGTCGGAATATCACGACTGTGGCTCAGCTCAAAGCAGCCAGGTAAGACACAAAGCCGCCGATCGCCTGGAGCACATAATTACAGCGTCCCTGAGCTGCTCAGAGGATGCTGGCACTGACAAAGTGGGAAAGGCTAAAAGCATCATATTAAAATGTCATAAAACATTAATTTTGCATGATTAGAGAAACTGGTAATTAGCATTTTTGTTTTAGCGCTCAACTTTTTATTCCAGCTGCTCTAATCCAGCTTCTTTCTACGGCAATTATCGCCAGGAAAGCTGAATTTGGCATTCTTTCCATGTCCACATTAAAACCCGCTCTGTAATCTGTCAGCGAGGCAGGCCTCATGCACAGCATTTCAGGAGAAGTGAGGGACTTTTCTCCCTAGTCAAATTATGTCCACAGTAAACTTCAATTGTTAAACGCTGAATTGTAGGAATACGTCCATATTGTATTAAACAAATTATACAAATATGTCTCTCCTCTGTTAGGCTCCGTTTATCTTGCCAAGGCTGAAGCTTTGTGTAAAAGGACCGACCCCAGGAGTGTGTATCTGAAGCTGAATTAAGGAAAAGAAAAAAAGTAGGGCCGTATCTAAACTTCCCAAGAATAATAGGATGTTGATTAAATTGTTAGAAAGTTAAATAAACAAGCGATTTTTTTAAACTGTCTTTTGAATGCCTGCGACTGTCCGCTCACCCTGGCTGTCCCTCAGGGTGAAGAGATGAGACAGGCCATTGCCGGAGGGCAAGCAAATTTCAGGAGGCAGTTCTCTGCCAAAGCCTTCTGAGTGAAGTTGGGCAAGCCACTGAAGCCTGGGGCATTTTGACATCTAATTTCCATCCCCTTAATTGAGTTGTTGTAGGAGTAAACACAGAGTGGAGTGGGAGATGCTAGAAGCAGAATGGCTTCAGCAGGAGCTGAGTGCTCAGCGCAGGGATGCTCATCGCTTGAGTGCTGTCCTCTTGGAAAGCAAGTGCCAGCATGACCCTGTGAGGAACAGAACTAGAAAAGGAGGGTTGAAAACAGCTGAATAACATGAGCCATTGCAGGGGTCTAGTTGCAACAGCATTGCTGCCACACATATCAAGAGAAAAAGACAAAAACTGGCACCCATTTCCTGTGGCTGCTTCAGAGCATGAGAGGGCCGTATGCACAGGCTTGGGTAACATTGCCGTGTGGGTATCACAGGCTGGAAACCTCTGATCTGAGTTGTGGAGAGGGTATCTCCACAAGTTTAAAGCAGTCATCCATCTCCCTCCTGCCTCTCAAGGTTCTTTACTTGGGTTTCGCTTTTGCCTGGTGTAAGAAGAGAGATCTAGCTTCACATTTGGCACGGCATAACTGCAAACCTTAAAAGCTCTTAACCTTCCAGAGAAAGACCTCCATGGTTTTTCCAGTGTCCCTGTCAAGCCCTTAGCATCATGCCTCATGACGTAGGTCATGCCTACTTCAGTGGCTTAGACTACTCATGAACTGAACTGCCTCCACACTGCTGGAGAACCATGTAGAATCCTAGAACCACGGAATGTGTTGGGAGCAATATTAAAGATCAACTAGCTCCAACAACTCTGCCACGGGCAGGGCTGCCATCCACCAGCTCATGCTGCCCAGGGTTCCATCCAACCTGTTCTTGAGCAGCTCCAGGGATGGGGCACCCACAGCTTCTTCAGACACAGCTTGTGCCAGTGCCTCACCACCTTTTGAGTGAAGAATTTCTCCTTCCATATGAGCATGGCACCAGACTCCAGCCACTGCCTCCATGTTCTCGGAAATTTTGGGGCCAGCCTCACACTCATGTTTTCAGAGGATTTGGACAGGAACTGGCTCAACCTCCAAGCTGGATAAAGTGAGATAAACACTGTGCCGTCTGCATCCCTCCACTGAGATCCACAACAGCACACATCTTTTCTCATAAATGCCTTTTTAACACACCTCAACTAACACTTATTATTCTTCCCTGTATCCCCGCAGAGCTATCAATCTTTTTCTGACAACATTTTTTTTTTCCCAGTTCTAGCAAAGCTGGGCATAAACAGGAAAGCATTTCTTGGCTCACCGATAATTTCAGAGAGGTAAACCCCATTTATTCTGCTGTATGATTTACAGATTGGTTTGTCGTTTCACATTAAGTATTATAGAAAGGCATATTATAGACTGCCACTAGCCAATTGAATTTCCCTGAAATGACACATTAGATATTTTGTTAGATATTCATTATTACTAGGTATTCAATTAAATATTCTAATCACCTTTCTGGCGACAAAATTCCTTCTAAAAAAAGTAAGTAATAGATGTTCTTCTATAAATGCCAATAAGAAGTATCAATATTTTCACACATTGCCAGAATTCCTTAGTATTAGAGAAACTTAGAAAGTTGCTTTTATCTCACCAGTATTAGAGGAAGAAAAACATGAAACTCCAGATGTGGAGCCCTCAGTACAGGAGGGAGAGATGTGGACCTGCTGGAGCGCATCCAGAGGAGGGCCACAAAAATGATCCAAGGGATGGAACATGTCCCCTGTGAGGACAGGCTGAGAGTGCTGGGACTGTTCAGTCTGGAGAAGACTCCTGGGAGACCTGAGATTGGCCTTTCAGTATAATGGGGGGGGGGGGGGGCTGAAAGAAAGAAGGGGACAGAATCTTCAGCAGGGTCTGTTGTGACAGGACAAGGGGAAACGGTTCCAAACTAAAAGAGAGTTGATTTAGACTGGATATAAGGAAGAAGTTTTCTCCCAGTAAGGATGGTGAGGCACTAGAACAGATTGCCCAAAAGGGTGGTGGAAGCCCCATCCCTGGAGACATTCAAAGTCAGGCTGGAGGAGGCTCTGAGCAACATGATCTTGCTGTAGGAGTCCTCGATCATTGTAGGGGAGTTGGACTGGATTGCCTTTAAGGGTTCCTTCCAACTCAAACGAATCTATGAATCAATGATTCTGTGAAAATCAATACCAAGAAATACAAGCACAAACAAGGAAGATATTAAATTAAGCCACACTTGAGAAATTTCCTACTCCAATGAGTACATGATGTCCAGCCAAAAACCTATTTACATACTAAAAAAATATTTAAGTGAGCACATCAGCAGCAGGCTTCTGTGGCAACACATACTGGGGCTCTTATTTACAAAATGTATGCAGGTAAGGTCAGGTTTAAGCAGCCAATTGAGAGCCTTGAGACACTCGTGCCTATTGTCCACCTTTCCTGTTATACACAGCTTTGGGAAGGCAGTTGAGGCAGACTTGTCAGCATTTCCAACACCTCCATACGTACGGCTGCGGATCATCCTATTTCCTCCCTGCTTTTCCCGGACTGCAACATCCTACACACCTGTTTTTCCCACTACTTTACCACAGCAGGCAGGCAAGAGTATTTCTTGCTGCCTAACCACACCTTCAGCCTGTCAAGCCCATCTGAGGCCACTCCCTGCCTTTTTGGATGCCCCCTCCTCCCTTTGGCAGGACTGACACAAAGGGCCCTCACGTTGCAGGCACCATCTTGACAACAGAAATGACTCCAGTGCTGCTGAACGCAACGCAGTGCCCATTCTGGGCAGAACCATCTCTTGTCCTCAGATGTAATGGCACGGCACTCTCCTGTATTCAGCAGGTAACAAAGCAAAGTGGAAAGGTGGCATCAGACCTCATAAGTGGAACTGGAACAGCAGAACTTTCCCAGCGAAACCAGCCCTTTCAGTTACTCCTCTCTTCAGCTCACAGCAATGGTGAGCTCTGTAAATGGTTTCAATAGGCTGCAATTCCTTTTGTGCAATTATAAATATTTTAACGTATGACATCAGTACAATGTGTTTTCATTGTGTTTAGATCTCTTTAATTAGGATGGGGCCTGAGTTCTCCTTGCTGCCTTTGGTACTTAGACTTGGCAACTAAATTTGTTTTGTCTCAACTTACTGATCTTTCTTCCAGTGCGGGAGGAGCAACGTGCACTTCTATTTTATTTATTGTTCTTGATAATTGGCTTCATTTTTAGTCAGAACTGATCTGATCATCATGGAAAAAGAAATAAAACATATAAAAAAACCATTAAGGAATATTTATCTCCAAGTTAGAAGGGCAGTGAAAATAACCAGAAGGATGAGATAAGTGGTATTCCTAATCTAAAGGATAAAATCCCCACTTAAACATCTACAGACTACAATACAGCTTTCAAATGCAAGTATTTATGTCCTTTTATTTCTGGACTTTGCACTTAATATGGTGGTTAATTTATAGCGGGCAGAGGCTTAATTTATGGGATTGCAATGAGCCAGAAGCACAACCCTGATATGGAAAAAGTCAACAACATGCCATCCACTTCGCTTTCATCACAAGGGCAATGGCTGCACAGAGGGCCACACCTGGGCAATGTCATTGGCCACCTCCTAGGGTACTGATCTTGGGGCGCTCCAAGAACCCAGCTCTTCTTCCCTTTGGGCTTTCATCAAAGAATAGGAAGCTTCATCCCATCCTGTCCAAGCAAAAAGTCCTCAACGTGCTCCCAGTGCCAAGTCCTGCTTCCTCACATCGATGCTGGGAAACACAGGGATTGTTCACCCCGAGGCTGGAAGGCTTGCATGCAGCTTCGTAATGTGAGAAGTACCAGCGAAGGGTGCTTTCCATCACTTGTTTAATGTTTACTGGCAATTGCTCGCCATGTAGAAGGGGCCAGAGGGGCCCAGAGGCTCGGTGTTGCTGGCTGGTTAGTCGGGGGCTTGGCAAGCGGCGCGGTGCAGGCGGGAAATATCTGTTTGGGTACATCCAAGTACCAGAATTAGTCTGCAACTTTTGCTTGCTCATTTTGTGGTCATCGAAATTACGCTGCCACACCACATTATTAGTCAAAGCAGACACTAAAACGACTGAATCGCTAGAACATGGAAATAAGCTAGTTAGAGCGGAAGACTACAAATTACTAAAGTACATGGAGTAAGAATGCAACTCCCTTCGTAAGCCAATATGGCAAGGACAACCGTTTTTTCCCCCCCTAAGCAAGCTAATAAGGAATGTTAAGCAGGGCTCCATTTTCTCCCAAGAGAGAGTCTTTTTAAGTAGATTTAAATGTATTAACTAACATACCAAGATGCTTTATGAGAAATCCTGGCAATAGAATTACAGAGGTTGACAGAAAATTTGAAGTGAAAAATTAAATCATAACTGGTATGTCCTGTCTAATCCCATTCATTTCAATCAGTGTGAGAGCAAAACTTGTCATCGGAAGAACGAGAACTAAATGAACAAAGTGCTCAGGGACTTTCTGTCGCTTTCCTTGATGTCTGTCAGGGACATGCAGAGTGGGTTTCACCCTATGATTCAGCCAACTGACCGAAGTCTGCAGCATTGAGGCAGAACACAGGCACAGCAGGTCTCAGTGCGGCATACAGAGAGAATAAGAGGGACCATCTCAGAGCCCTGCAGCTGGCAGAACTTGCTAGGTCACCACAGTTCTACTTCTCAAAGCTGCCCGACCCAGGCAGGTAGGGCCCTATTACCCATAGAGCCAAACCAGCAGAACGTGCGGTGGTTCAGCTTCTCCCACATAGTACCACTCCTCTCTTTTCTCTAAATGCACAGGGTTGCCTCCTGCAGACAAACAGTGAGCACTTAACCAGCAACTGGCTTTCTCAGCCCTCAGTCTGAAGGGTTTCACGGTTTCCATTGCCACGGAAAGCAGCCTAACCACCTGAAAATGGGCAGTCATCCCTGGTGGAGGAGGACAGTCTCCCATCCTTCATTTTACAACTGCCCATCTCAGTGAGAAGGAAGGACAAGGGGAACCACGAAGACGAGAAGATATGTGGGAATTAGTTTGGGAGTTACATGGGACGCAGTGCCCAGGTCTCCATGCCAGCATCATATTTTTAATCCAAGACCAACTGGAGGTACAAAAGCACACACGATTCTGGTGGCAGGGATTAGGTCCCAGACACCTCTAAATTCACAGGAGGGTACCATCAGCAATTTTGTGACCACAGGTATCACAGTTTACAGACATTTCTCTGTAAAAAATGTATCTGTGTACAGAGGCATTTAAATGCAGGCTAAGAACCACATTTCAGGCGCAGGAGCTTTACACTCACCCTTATACCAGCAAATGGAGGTAGATCCCTGCACAGAAAGAGGGCTCTGGAGATCGTCTCCCTCCAAATGCAAAAGCTGAACTTCCAGAGGCACTGTATATGACGCAGGAAAAATCTTCAGGAGCGTGTGTCTTTGAAGTGCCACTGGGAGGATCAATCCCATTACAGTCCTCCCGAGGAAGCGTTAATCTTCCAGACAAAGAAACCAAGGCTCACTCCTCATGAACTGACATGTAGTTTTGATTGCTTCTGGCTCGCTTTATTTGTTTAATGAAGGCACATCAAACCCAATCTTTTTTCCAAACAACCAAGCCTACAGCTCAAGTAAAAGGCAAATGGAAACTAATAGCCAACATCAGGTCATATTTTTTTAGGAAGGGTGAATTTACGGGTCTACGTTTAACTACTACTAATGAAATGTTGCCACTGTCGAAATCAGTAAAATCCCCCATGGACAAAAACGGCACCAGGATTTTATTATTCATTTAGACATTGCTGGCTATTGTAGAAAGACAAGAAGAAAAAGGGCATGTTTTGAACATTCAAAAAAAAATGATGCAAGAAAAGAGGCAGAATGCTAGGAGATAAACTACATCGATAAAATGTAATCCTTTTCTGTTGGAATTGAAAAGGATTTAAGGTATATATATCCAGTGCTTTCGACTACATTTATCATAAATAAGCCTAAGTTAGTACAACATGGTGGCATAGTCTGCTGGGAATAATTTACAAATCAGCCCCTTTATTAGGATTACCGTTACTACTTTGAGGGCACTCAAATTCAAATTCAGGGCTTTTTTTTTATCTGCCAGAGACAGATGAACAGCCTTTGGTTGGGGATTTTTTTTTTAAGTATAAAAACCAATTACTGGTCTTGACTGAAGCTGAATTCAATTCCTTTTTTGATGTTCTGCAGTGTACTTCTGAGCAGCTTTTGGAAGCTATGACTAGCGTACAGCATTTGCAGTCCCTCCAACAAAACAGAAAATATATTTGTAAGCTCATTACTACTGGCACGGTCACGATTCACGCAGTTTGTTCTTGCAGTGATGATGAACAAAACTCCTAGTATGAGCAAGGGGGAAATCACAGCCATCAAGTTCTGATTTGTTTACTCAGAATTGTTTTTAACGCTCAGGTGTAGACTCCTCATATTGGATGTTTTCCACCACTTGCATCTTCTTGAAGGCAGGCCCCAGGAAGCAGCATACAACACAAGCCCGCATTTGCTTTTCCACTGTGTGGCACATGACATAATCATCTGCACACTGACCCTGGCTCCGGTTCACCAAGGCATGGGTTGCTTATGACTCACCTGCTGATTTCCCCTGGGGCCAGCCTAGCCCCTGGCCATTGGAACACAGGGAAGGAGAAAGATTTGCCACCTCCAGAAGGGCTCCATCTAGTATCCACGAGCAAGACTGGGACTGAAAACGCAGTACCTCTGTTTGTGGCGGAGATAATGCTGTTCTGCTAACGCATCACAAGCTGCTCCAGTTGGATATTAAGAGGGGAAAAAATGCTCCGTGGAATTGAGTTATTACATTAATTTGATTTTGTTGAATGGAAACGGGTAATAAAAAGAGACATACAAGAGCAGCTTCAGACACAAACAAGGAGTGTATCCCATTTTGGACGGCCTCACGTGCTGCGTATGGCACAACATGTAGTTTTCTTCTTGTTTGTTGTTTTCAGTTTAGGTTTTATCCAATTATATATCTATTGTTTGACAGCCCTGGCATGAGAGATTCCATTTACAGGAAATATTTCTGAGATCACGGGCCCTGCAGGCTAAATGCAAACACTGGAGCAGATGGTAACTGATCCAGTAGAGCCGTACCTAGGGGTGCTGGAAGGGGAAAAGACTTGGAAAGTAAAGCTGCTAACAAAATAGCCTCGCATTATCAAGACTTAAAACCACATAGGTCCAGTGAGCAGCAAGGGATCTCATTAGGGGTGCCTCTCACCACTGCTTGCGGCGAGGGGTCACACTCTGAGCAGAAGCCCGAGAGCCAAGCACAAGCCCACCCTTCCAGTTCAGGGAGACTGGATGGTAGAAGTGAGATTCCAGACCAGTAAACTGGAACAGCTGACCAAAACCCTTGAGAAACAGTGACTCATTCATGATCAGTATTTTAAAGGTTGGTAAAAGTTACATCACTTCAGAAGGGGGAGTGCAAAATACAGGCTCCAGCAACTTTACCTACTTTGTTTGCTGCAGACAAGCTGTGTTCATTTACCTACATGATTTGTGCTGTTTCATTACTAAATATCTGTGCAAGCTTCATTACACTAGAGAGAATGCCTATGTCATTTTCGACAACCCTGCTCTTGTAACCTTCTGGCTCTGGGACTGCCACAAGACCTACCCTGTCTTCCTTCACCCTTCCGCACTTTCACAGACCAAGTGAGCGGAATTTGCTCTGATCTTCCCCATGGAATGTGCTCCCCAAGGCCACGAGGGAGGCCTTTGGACTCCCTCTCTGATTTTGTCCAAAACAGGACTCAGTCTACAGCTGAGACTTTACCAGCATGAAGCCTCCATACCACGGTTTCTTCACACGTCCTGTGTTTCACTCCTGTCTATACATCCCTTCAAGTGACTTCTTAACCCTTTGGAATGCAACAACAGGCCTTGATTTACAATAGCTATTCAGTTTTACCAGGATCCTCTGATACCAGCCCCCATGCTGCTCTAGAGACCTGTTTAAATCAGGGGGCCTTCACGCAGGTGAAGATGTCTTACAGAAAGATGGGGATGTAACCATCACAGCTATTATGATTTGGTAACATTTAGCAGCTGTGATTTTTTGCTGTAGACATCAGTTTTCCAGTTTAAACTGTTCCTTTAATTTTTTGCAAGAATGTTTAGCTATTTTTTTTCTCTTTGTTGTTTCCTGGACTCCTAAATATAGCCAAGCGGAATAACTAGCACCTCAGTAAACTGTTGCTTAAATGCCACAGTAAGCTCCATTTTGCACTCTGGAAGGCCATTTAAAACACATCAGACTTGTACAGCTCAAAATTTAGGAAATTATTTACATTCTGGGAATAACTTATCACCATTTCCTCGGGCTTTTCTGCCCTTAATACATGTTTATGCTATTCCCACCAAATAAAAATGTGGTTTGGAAAATATCAGGTGTCAAAATAAACAGAACTTCAAAGTTTAAAAAACACAATTGAAAAATTAAAAATGTGAAAGGTTGCTCTCCTGTCACGAGGGGTTTTTTCACCGTGATGTTAAGCAGCAATTTGACTGCTTTGGACTTCATGGATAATTTCAGGCAAAGCACAAGAGGCAAACCCACTAGCAGCAAATGGAGCCACTGCTACACTTAACCCTATGGGGCTGAGTTCATTAATATTATTACTATTCAGTACAACGACATACTATTTCAAAACTAAAACCATGGAGTGAAGCACCCCATCCCTGCGCAAAAAGGAAGCAAGATTTCCATCCGTGCATCACCTACACGCCATAAGAGCTAAGATGGCAAGTGAGATGGCCCTGGAGATCAGAGACGAATCCCTTCATCCCCACAAAAAACCCACACATGCAACATCACGCTGAGGTACAAGGGTCAGTATCTGAAGGCACATGAAGTCCTCCATGGGCCAGAAACCTGTATTACATCCCTTGACTCCTAACACATTTGAATAGAAGCTCTGGAGTTCCTACTAAAATGAGAATGCCTGACCAAAAGAGATTAAAAAATTGCTTATTTGTTCACTTTACTGTCAACATTTCAAAGGAATTGTTATCCCCTTTCTGCAGAAATTAAACCGCTTGCTCAAGGTCAAAGAATGAATTAACATTAAACTAGATTACAGAATATCGTGGTTCCCATTCCTGCGGTCAATCAGCTAACGTATGATTAGGTCACCCAGTACATTTAATTTAAAAAGAATGTTGAATCTAACACTCTGCCTAAGTGCTCAGGCCTTCAATAAAAAGTCATGTGAAAGTGAGAGAGGGAACAATAAACAAGGTTGCTTAAGCCTCCGTAACTTGCAAACCCAAGGAGACAAAGAGCAATGTAAAGTAACTGTACTGAAATATCCACATTTTCTGCAAAAAGATCTACAAATACTCTCAGTCCTTGGGGCACAAACGCATCCTGCAGGATCTACTCCACTGCAGCACCGGGTGGTTTCGGCTGCTGTTCTCTGCTTTGCCCGAGCAGTCCCATGAAACTACTGCCTCCTCAGCTTCTGCACAGGTATCAAAGCCTGGCCAGGAGGAAGGCATCATGACAATTAGGTATCATGAATCACCTGTAAATAGCTACCTACCCCAGCAAACTGCAGCACCTCACATATGAGCACCTGTAACCTACTTTATTTAATATTCTCAAATCAACCTTCATTTCTGAAATTGCACTTTGAAGCGGTGGGGAGCTAACAAAGATTGTGCCAAAAATATATATTCAACATAATCTGTTGACAATTTCAAACATCAAATAGCCTTCTGTACCTGTTTCGTTTTTTAAACAAAGCTCGTTCAGTTTGCCAGCCAAACTAAACGTTTCTGAAGTCCTCATTCAGACAACCACTAGGTAACATAAACTGTGAAGACAGGTCTTCAGCAAAAATGATCAAAGCATCAGCTGACTGTCAATCCAAAGGAAACACCATTCAGCCCAAAACCGAGCCTCGCAACACAACCACAGATCTAAGTGAAAGAATAGAGCTTGCATTCACAAGGGATGGCTGAGGAGCAGCTATTTCTGAATCCCTCCATGAGTTGACCTTCCTGCTCTACAGTAAGAGTGCTTCGTTCCTCTTTAGCCAAAACCAATTCCGCAGTACTCTAAATACAAGAACAACATGGCCTCTTTCCAAAAAGAAGACTACTGGTTCACAGACTCCTTCAGGAATAGCTGTTCCACCACACCAGCTTCTGAAAAGCACCCCACAAGTAGACAAATCCTGGGAAACACGTGTCACTAAATGTGAAACTATGGACTCCTGCAACACGTTAACCACCTACATGCAGGTTGTTGGGTACCAAATTCGAACAGCCGACGTTAAACCAGCTAACTGCCTTGGGTCAACTGCATGAAAAGCTGCTGGCAAATCAGAAGAGCACCACCACAGAGTCTTAAAAATCAAAAAGCAGAGTGTCTGCTGGCAGAGCCACTGTGGGTTTCCCAAGACTTATGTGGAGCTGACCCCATGGCATCACATTCCAGCTTGGATACAACTGCATCTCAGGCAAATTTTATGGATTATCACTCTGTGTACACATAATCCGCCACGATCATGTATTTTAACACATAAAGTGGTATTCTCACATAAAAAATAGGCTATTTCTTTTAGCTGATAAGTTCAGCCTCCATGTAAAAAAACGACAGGCAAACAAGCCCATGAAAATTGGTGTCATGTTTTCTAAATTTAATTCTAAAAGCATATTGCACAAGAAAGAGCAAGAAGACATACCAAAGTACAGTTCCCACGGGATGCTATTTTCTTTTCCTACTTTTGTCTCTCGAGTGACTTCTCCCATTTCAATGGAGATAATGCACTTTACTTCAAAACATCTGGCAAAGGCCTGTGAATGTGTAGTAAATGCACAAGAATTGCCTCCCGTAAGTTGCATGAGTATGGATAAGGCTTCATTTCAATGAAAGGAATTGTAATTATGACCTAAAGAAATCTTTCTTTACGGATACATAGTAGTGAAAAAGAATGTATTCATTTGTCTGTGCAAGGAGGACTCTGTCCATGTAAATCCAGTGAGGTCCATTAGTTGTATGGGGAGGATGTGGGATACCTTACTTCCTGTCTGCTTCCCTTGGTTTGCACACCTCTAAAACCACCAACACACCTCCGGAGCTCTGCTAATAATTTCACCAACCAGTTTTACTAGCCCTCTCCTTCGACTCCCACACAGTAGAAGTATCCAGCTTGCACCCAAATCTTGTATGCTAGCATGGAAGAAAGCCTGAGAGCTACTGATACACCCACAGCTGTTTTCTGTGAATCTGAGGAACGCAATCAGCCTTATTGTTTCTTTAAAGATAGACCATCCTTTTCCCGTGGCCTGATTTAGACTGACAATTAAAACTAGATAAAGCTGAAGGTGGAAAATCGCTCGTAGTTGAACTTAAAAAATGTAGAAGCCATTTTTTCATGAAACAATTTTAAATTCTATTTTTTTTTTCTCATACTCGTGGTTTCCTACCTCAAACAGAAAACACTACACTGGCAGCCTACTCTACTACAAACCCCACGACTTCTGTCCTGAAGCAAGTAAGACACAAGACAAGGTGAAAAAGGATGGCTTCAGATCTGCTTCAAAGTGTCTCAGGGTCAAGTGAGAGTCCCGTGAGGCTAGGCTCATGCCCACAAGAGCAGCAGACCTTCCAAGACAAAAGCAGTACATGACAGAAGAGTGCAGAGGCAACTGAGGGAGGCCAATAAACACTGGCCTTTCCCTGAAAGTGAGCAGCTGCTTGGGTGTAACAATAAGCCATTACAATAATAGCGTTTGCTGACAGTGAGTAAGCAGTTCAGAGTATGCTTACGATCAGGGAATGTTAAACTAGCAATGCTAACAATTTTGAAGCGCAAAGCACCTCCATTCAACGGGAGAAGCTGAAGATGCAGTATACTCTGTAATGCATTGGGCTCAGGCCTTTGGGTCTGGACTGTGCCCAGCTGGCAATACGACCTCTGAACAAGAACCGGAGTGCAAGGAGCCCCCAAAGAAGAAGTCCTAATGAGTCCTCACAAATCCCAGGAACTGTGCAGCCCATTCTTCAGCACCATCTGCTGGTACCGTACCTAGCATCAAACTATTTATTTGCTTGCAGGACACATCCAGCTGTCCCTTGCACACTACTTGAGAAAACCAGGAGCCACATCAGGTCTAGGATCCCTCTGTCACGAACGACAGCCTTTCCCTCAGAGCGGATACGCTCCAGTTATGCTTCTGCTGCTAACCAAGCTCCATCCCGTGCCAATACACCCACAGCTTAGATTTGATCCAGCTCATATGGTACCAGGGGCATGCCTTAAGGCTGTTGCTGCTCAAGAAATGAAACAACGTATTCTCATAACCAAGGCATTGCTGACTATACTTGCAAGTGTTGGCCTATAAATACCCTAAGATCCGCTGGCCACAGGGTGCTATTTGACCTTTGTTCTTCTTCATGCCTCTATCACCTTTTGCTTCTGTCGTGTCCAAGTGGCATCCTCACCCTGGAGCGCCTTTGACAACACTGTGCAGCCAAGAGTGGCTTAGATGAAGCAGAAGGCAAAGCAGCATCCCAAAGGATGGTTTGCATGCTATGCACGCACAAATAGACACACTTAGCACAGGGGAAGTGCAGTCAATCCCAGCTAAGCCTCTCTGGAGCAGTAAGGTGTTTGCTTCCCACCACGCGAGCACTGAGTAGCATTTGCAAAACCAGAACCCAGCAATTACTGGCAACGCAGCTTGCAGCTGGTTAGACTGCTTCTGGAAAGCAAAGGAGCTGAAGGACATGCTCTCATTAATAGAAAGAGGCTTTTTTTGAGGCAGTGTGGACAGTTGTGGGGACCAGAGGCAACACAATGCCCAGGCTCCCATCCCTGCTTCAGAGTCCTCAAGCCCTATTGATTTCACTGTTTTAGCTGAATGTTGGGCAAGTGTTGACAGGGGCTTCAAAGGGAAGCTTCGAGTCAAAAACACTGCTGAATCCAAGCCTTTGGTAGCTGCTTTGTTGCACAAGAGAAAGGAGGGAAAGCACGAAGTAAGAAGCCCACGGCAGGCACTGTCCCAGAGCACAGGCGCGACCACACAGAGCTGAAGCTGAGTGCCGGGAGCTGCTGGTACCACGTCATGCCCACCCACCAGCCCCTCAACATCAACACCACCAAAACAGTCAGTGTTGCTTCACTTGTTTAAGCCAGCAGCAGCATGGCATTGCCACTCGCCAGGCAGCAGAGCAGACATCCTGCTGCACCTGGTGCCAGCCCTGCTGGCACTGAGCAGCACATCCCACACAGAGCCGCACATAATGGCAGGGCGCTGCCAGGGAACTTGGCAGGGCGCAGAGGATTAAATCACAGCTGGCAAGAAAGAAGTCGTGAGTCCCAAATGGAATTTTTCACCCTGCTCTGGGAAGACGCAGCACGTGCAAGGACAAAAATTGTCTTTCTTATCTTCTTGCGCAGGGCAGCATCTGTGGAGATTCAGAATGAATCTGCCAACAGTAGGAGGACCCAAGTACAGATGATAACTACCGACGTTCCATTTAAGCCTAATTTTTAAGTCTGAATGAGGCATTTAAGTATACAATACACACTGTAGGCAGAAATTAATTTCACCCTCTGCTCTCCCTGCTTTCTTCCCCTACTTGGCTCAGTCATTTAAAGGAAAAACTTTCCCCTTGAACTCTAATCATTTTCGGATGAATTATTAAAAAGCTTGACTTTACAAGCAGCCTTCCTTTTATATAAAACAGTGCACGACTAGAAGAGCAAACCGATTAAACAAGGACCACGGCAGCATTCACTTGACAGCATGCTCTGCAAAAACCAAACGGTGCACGTGCGGTGCGTGTGCGTACATCTGCCTGGGTGACAAGGGGTGGCTTCTTTCCTCAGGCTTCTCATTTAGAATAATCACGTTTTGGCATTTTTACCGTGAATGCATCCAGCTAATTATGATTTTTCTTTTTTTAAACTTGGTAGTGCCTTTTTTAAAGAGAGAAAATATTTCAGCCTGCATTTATTTTTCTTTTTTTTCCTAAATTTATTTCAAATGAATGGGGCTCACATTGCATTCTCGAAAGGCTTGTGTTTCAGCTCAAAAAAATCCGAGTAACTTGGGAATACTTAACTCACTTCCAGAGTCTAGATTATATTCATCATTTAAAAAAATAATAACAGTAAAAAAGAAAAGGATGCTGCCAGCTCTCTTTTGAACAGCCGTGGAAATAAGATGTCTACACTTCGCTACTTTGTGTACTTACTCACAACTGACAAAAGACTCCTTTTGAAGTAAATTATAAGCGTGCAGCACCTTGAAGTGATTAAAAAGAAGTAAAATACTCAAATATGCCTATTTTTCTGAAAATGATCATGCTTCTAACAGCTAGAATGCATTGCAAATGGGAACAGCTCCCCTCTAGCTTAGTGTGGTGAAGCAAAATCCTTCTCGGGAAGGATGGGGCCGGGGGTTGTGAGCCCAGACACCGCTCTGCTGTACTGAAATGCCCACGGGAGGAGAAGCAAGAAGGAAGGATGTAGATTTGTGCCCTCCTGCCTGATCCTTGGGCGCTTGGCACGCCTGCTGCCCTCCCACCAAAGACCTTGCCAAAAAGAACAAGCGACCCTAGCATGCTGCCCGTGAGCCAGGCATCGCTCATGTTGCTTCACACTTCCCCTGCAGCGTGCTTTTTCAGATCTTTGCTGCCCATTTCTGTGGAGGAGGTACATATTCACCAATCTGCACATTTTACTTTGCTAGATACTACTAACTTCCCACATGAATCTCATAAAAAAGAAAAAAAAAAAAACATAGGGACATGGACCTAATTAGGTTCGTAAATAGGAACAGAAACTTACAAATTCAAGCAAGAACATGACAACAACATGATTTTGAATGAAAACAGAACCAGAATAGCCTTGAGCCTAAGGAATGCCTCCTCTGAGCACAGAAAACCAAAGCTGACATTTTGACGTTTTCAACTGGACTATGAATCTCAGTCTACGCAGCTACCCAGAATGACACCAGCTACCTCTGCAAACCTCCCCTGCTCTTCAGAGGACAAGCACAGGCCCACGCATCACACAAAGACCAGCTGAGGCTTCCTAGAGAGGAACCACAGCACTGCTGATGATGCTGTGCACCAAATCTTAGCGCTGGGCTGAGTTCTGCCCAGCACGAATGACTGGAGGGACATGTTCCCAAGTGATACATCAGAGAGGAAGCAGCCAGGTCACGCACTCGGTTATGCGCTAACAGCACAGGGGAGACAGCACGTAGCCCCTCCAGCATGTGGCTCTGCGACCCCTGGTGACGCTGACGTCCAGAGCCTCTTTGCCAAAGACACTGAGTGCCGCACTGGGCCCTTGGGTCGTACATCAAATGCTCACATCCACTGACAGATGTTTCTGTTGGTCATCCTGATTTAATGCCCATTACATCACTTACCAAGCCACGGAGGGTACCATGAGTGCTAAAACAAGGCAGCAAAGGAGACTCAAATTCAAAATGAACTCCCTTGTGGTATGAGGGCATTACACCCCAGACTGCTTCTTGCTCTTGAATTAAATCGAACAACTCTACCGATCCTTTAACTTATTGGAATTCTGTACGGAAAAGAGCCTTTTTGTTTCAGAAGACTGATTTCATTCATCATTTGGCCATCACAAGATGAATGAAAGGTATTAAACGGTAATGCGGGAGAGTCAAACCTTGGATCACAGTCTACTAGGGCAAAACTAAAATCGGTTCTATACTTGAATTCAGGAGCTATTCAGGCTGGGATTCACGTTAGCTACGTTAATACCTGACTGCCTATGGCTTAGCACTTTCAGCCACTTCTGTTTTGTGTCTGACCAGATGATTTTAACATACTGAAAATCAACTGAAAGTTGCAAGGGAGCAAAATTAATAAGCACAGGAAGTCCTCAATCTACTCTGCGTGCGTGCATAGCATGTTGGCTGCCTACCACAGAAGTACTGCCTTATTATCAAATATAAGGGGTTAAATATAAACTCTGTGACAGCCTCTATGTATGCTCAGTCGTTGTAAATGTGGGGAGGGAATAGGAAACGCTTCACACATCTCGCTTTCCGCTTCTAATTCATTTTTGAGTTTTGTAGTGCAGCCTTTGCTTGGATGTGTAATCACTGTGGAATGGCTACTATACCCTCTCTGCACTGCATAATACTTTCCCTTCCTCCTTCTGTAGGATTCCTCATGAAAATAGGCACTTTGTGCTTTTGGCCCTAAGGACAGAACATAATGTACTGTCTCTAGGAAAAAAAAAAAAAAAAAAAGTCATTAAAACATTTTCCACTACTTAGAAAGAAAACAACACACGAAGTACTACTGTATTTCTTTTATGCGCATGACCTCATAGATACATGTGTGCATCCACACACACACACAAATGTATTCAATTCAGCTATTTATAGAGCTGTATAATTTTTCCTGGCTGAAGTTTTAGTGAGCTTCTCCTGATGGGGTTCGGTTCACACGGTTTCCCAGCCTGTTCACATTGATGGAACATCCCCTCCCAGTCCCGGACTCCTCCCAGGATCCCACTTAGCATTTTGCCAATGACACTGGTCACCTGCTTTACTGGACTCATCAGGAAAAACAGAGGGGTTTTTCTTTCCCAACAAGCCGCGTGTGTTTTGTCACTTTTCCTTACAGTCTCCTAGAGGCAAAACTCATGGATGCAATTGAAGCCTTGGCCAACCACCTCTGTTTTGCTGATGCAATATTCAACACACTTCAAGAGGGTCTTAGCAGAGTTTCACGAGCCACTGAGCCTTGATAAGGACCCACGTTGCACTGACTGTTTTCTCATTGCACTCACTTACAGTGAGATGAGCGCAGACACCTCAAGGCAGGGAAAACTTTCTCATCCTGGAGCTAATCTGCTGTTTGATTTCCCCATATGTCATCACATGGATTTGCCCCAGGGTGAAGGGTGCTCCCAGCTGATGTGGGACAGCTGGTTCTGCAAGGATCTGCACCAGGGGAGGTTCAGGTTGGATATGAGGAAAAATTTCTTCTCCAAAAGAGTGGTGAGGCATTGGGAGAGGCTGTGCGTGGAGGTGGTGGTGTCACCATTCCTGGAGCTCTTCAAGAACTGTGTAGATGTGGCCCAGAGGGACATGGTTAGGATATGGGCATGGCGGGGATAGGCTGATGGTTGGACTACATGATCTTAGAGGTCTTTTCCAACATTATTTTTTCTATGATTCTACTTTATCTCTTCTCATCCCTTCCTGGCTCAGCCCAGAGAGGCACAGCCTACCTACACAAAGGGCCAAAAGGCACAGCTCAGAAAGTAAAAAGCTATTAAAGCAAAAACCCGTGAGGCAGATTACAACTTATGTCAGACTTCTCCAAATTTAAGTGTTGATTGTTCAAAATTTATGCCTAGATTTTTCTTAAGAATGCAATTTCCTGGCACACGGTACAAGTTGCTCTAGACCTGCATGTCAGCACAGCAGGCATCCTGTTGCAAAGGTTATTATGGAACTATTGAACGTTTTCATGCCAAATTTGTCCAAATTAAACCAAAGGGAATGGAAACACTTTCCCTGGATAGGTGGTGGTTGTTTTAGGTGGGTTTGTTTATAAGGAGAATGAAAGTTACAGCTAAATATAACAGCAGATATATCATAATATTGTCTGAGAACTTGAATAACATGTCATTCAGCCTGTGTGCCGTGGAAAGAACATTAAGGTCAAGTCTAAAATAAGATCAGTGACTGTTTGACAATAGAAACATGTAGGAGGTAGAACAGGAGAATTTTCCACATTTTTTTTAAATGACATTTTTCTGTAGAAAAAAAAAAATTTTGCCTGTCTTGCAACAGGTCTGATGTAAACCCCATTAAACTCATAGCAAAACACGCTGTTGGATTCAGCATGTTTTTGCTCACCCCCTGACAAACCTGCATTAGTCATTTGTGCCAACTGTTTACTTTTTGCATTATACTCAATTTGGAAATACGGGGAGGCTTCTCTGCTGCATTTTTGTTTTTAAAGACTTTCACTTTCTGCTTCAGTCCTCTGATCCTGCTCCCCTGGAAGTCGATGACTTCAGCAAGGCTCCTACTATGCTTTAAAGGTAAGCACATCTGTGTTCGCAACATTGGGGATCTAGCAGAATTCCTGGCAAGGTCAAAAAGAGGGGGAAAATAACAGAATAAAAGGCCCAAACTACTACTTTAAGTACCTTATAAAACACACAGCGTCCTTTTTCACTTAATTCATCCACCCGAACCAGGGCTAAAGCTATGACTTCAGGCACCTGGCATTTCCAAAAGCAAAACGCCAGCGGGATGCCAGCTCCTCCAGGAAGCCGAGAGACCTGCAGTCCAGCCTCCACAGGGACTCCCAGCACTCTCCCTTCTCCACCCTCCCTTCTAGTCTATTCACTTTTAAGCACAGTTAGAGCCACCTACAAAATGAACCTTGCAGAACCCCTCCCTAACTGCCTCACTGACAATGAGCCCGTGGTTTAAAAGCAAAGGCAGAGCTGGGAACGGATCCAAGGCCAGGGGCTGATGGCAATGCCCACTGCAGGTGCTCCTAGGCCTCCAGGAGGAGGATCTGGGGTACAAGAGGGAGGTGCAGAGCACAGCATCCTCTCATGCCTCCCCCAGACCACCTGTGGGCCTGGCTGCAAGGCCCAGCTGCAAAGAAACTGCAGGAGCAGGAAAGCAGCGAGGGGCCGGCAGTCACCTCCAGCCTGACCTCTGGGCAGAAATGGACAGAATTAGTATCACGCTGAGGGCTGGCACACGATGGCTTTGACCCTTATCTATCCCTTTGGGAACGCAGCATTGTTCTGGCCCTATTAACAATAATTTGCATGTTGTCTAATGGCCCCGGGAGCGAAAAATAAAAATAAAATGGGTGGCAGGCCTTGAGGGAGGAGAAGAGGAAATGGGAGTGCTGCCATGTGTTTCTGAGAACTGGCAAAATAAGAAGGCTGACTTGCTTACAGAGCCAGAGGTAAAACTAGTCACTGAAAAGTTATTTCATATCTAATGCATCACTCACTCCCCATTGCCATAGCATGGGACACTGAGAACATGGGCCACTCAGCTACATAGAAGAGCTCCTGTCCAACCGACCTGGCATGGATCTTGACCACAGGATGCTTATCCCAGAGGGACCTTGAGCCTCTCCTGAAGGCTGACGACGATTTACTCTGAAAAGAAGGGCCCGAACCACAGGGAGAGAGAAATGGGACCTCTACACACTATGTTCCTCCAGCTCCCTCAGGGCTTTGCTTCTAACAGCAGCCAATAGCATCAGATTGCCCTGGTTTCGGTCATTTTTGTGAGAGGTCTTTCTTTAGGGATCAAAATGTCCTTAAAAACAAATGCTGGCTGTCCATTGCTTCCAAGGGAACAGGTAGTTTATTCCAGCTGTCAGTGACGGCAAACCAAACAGCTCCTCTCTCACTGTCAGTTTTAGCTCTAGGCCAGTTATTAAAATTAAAGAGTTTCATTTGTGAGAATGATGTATTTGTGTCTGCAGGGGGCAGAGAAGGCAGCAGAGAAGGGAAAAAGAGAGAGTTTTCTAAAACAGACCCTAAGCCCATGTACACAGCGTAACGGCATGCCAACGCTGTGTCTTCACTCAGCCCACTGAACTGTCACAACAGCCCCAGTCTGCAGGATGCGTTACCGTACCCCCAAACATCCTTCTCTCTAGGTTGGAAAAAGAAAAAAGTTAAAAAAAAAAAAAAAAAAAAAGCAAAAAGATTTCCCCATTGATGGCAAAATAAATACACAACATCCTAGTGAAACAACCACCCTTAGAAGATAAAAGTACAAAGAAATGACTCAGTGGATTTCCACACCACTTGTAGCACACGGAATGGAGGGTCTGCCCATGCGCTGTAGGACGGTGGACACCATTGTGTCCTGGAAGGGAACTCTACCACAATGGAAAAATAGATGTGTCGGCCGCAATGGGGCCAAGATGCCACGCACTCACTCCAGAGCCAAGCAGGTGATCCTTTTACTGCAGGACCTTTTGCAGATAGCCGTGAGCTACTGCAGAAGCATGAGCGTGCTCCAGGCTTAGTCATTTATTTGCAGCCTGACTGCCACCTGACAGTTTGATGGGGGTGTCATTTCCTCCCCTCCCGGTGTGGCCTGCTGCTGCATTCCAGCTGGAAATGAGGAAAGCATTTCCCACTGCAGGCTTCAGAGCGGTGCTGCCATTTACTGCCGTATGCGAGTCTGGGCAAGGAAGAAGAAAACAGGCCAAGCTACAATTTGAGAACCTGTGCCACTCAGCTGCATAGAAGAGCTCCTGCCCAACCCACCTGGCATGGATCGTGACCATAGGAAGCTTATTCCAGAGGGACCTTGAGCCTCTCCCAAAGGCTGATGAGGATTTACTCTGAAAAAGAAGGGCCTGAACTACAGGGAGAGAGAAATGGGACGCAAGCTAGGTCTCCTTCTGCATTATATCTGGAACTTTCTGCATCAATCAGCAGACTGGGATTTGGTATTTAGACATCGTAATTTAGTGTGATTTGCTAGATGATTTCAGGGAGGGGTCTTTGGATGTCTCTAACCGAACTGAAATTTGCAGACACTTGGAGCACAATGCGGGACTGACTTCCATTATTAATGAGGGAGTCTTCATTTTTTTCAACGCTGTGTTTTTACTTCAGCTGCACAAACATTATCAATCAAGAAATTTTACTGATGTTTAACACTGATCATCTTATTTTGCTAAGTGAAATACCAACACATTTAATACTGTATATGAATTCTCCCTTGAGTAATTTTTAATTCGTTTTTTTTTTTTTTTTACCTGGAAAAGAAGACGAGAAATAGGGTCCCTTCCTACATCTTACATTGCACGCTCTGACTATATGTTGAGTTTTCTTAAGTAAGTTCTTTCCTTAAAAGACAAAGTCAACAAAAGCTACTCCTTCCTGAAGACACAACATAGGACGCCTGGTGCCGTAGAAGGAGGCGTTTTATCAACCTCTAGTCCCAGGACCTGCCCTGACTCCCCAAGGACTCAAGGAGGTCTCCCCAGAACATGCAATAGGAATTTTGCCTCATAAGCTTGAATTCAGAAGGACAGATTAAGTTCATGGTCAATCCCAAAGTTTTGATTATTTAAAACAAAAAGCAAGTTTTAATTCTTTTTCTGCTTATATCTCAACACTTACTGAAGCTTGCAAAAGGAAGCAAAAGAACAGGTGTGCACAAAGGCACTTTGCATCTCTGCGTGCAACGTAGCTTATTGCTGCTTTCTCTGAAGTGCTACAGCTGCTGTTACAGGAACATTTTGTGACAATGGAAAAGGAAAGAAAATTTCCTCCATTAAATGCCTGATGAACTGTGCTGATACACAGGGGATAAAAGAACCAAAGTTGTAAATCGCCATTCCTCATGTTGTTTGTCCTTTTTTTCCCGAATAGAAACTACAGACCAACAGCTGAAACAGATCTTTTTAATCTGCTGCTTCACAAACACTCCTAACACACATCCAAACAGCAGATTGGAAAGAAAAAAAAATAAGTCTAAGTTCCATTTCATTTCTCCTTCTTTCTTCTTCCTAGCCTCTTTGGTCAAACTTCATCACCAGGAACTCTCACCATTGGACTCACTTGCTCTTTCCTAGGCTAGTGAGCTCCAGCAGTAGCAACATTCAATGCTACCCAATCTGAATGCTGTTATCCCAATTATATTGATTAAAATATTATTTGAAGCCCAAAGTTACCATGGCAGGTATTCTGTTCAATATCTTATCTTGTATGACTCTCTTCCCATAACGAAAAAGCATCAGCCCAACTCATACCATGGTGTTCAACGCCATATTTCCCAGACCTGCAATGATGCATTCTAGCAAGATCACTCATTTCACAGCTGGGGGGACTGAAAAAAAAAGAGCCCTTAATGATCTGTCCCAGATCACACAGTTCTCGGTGCTAGCACCATGATTTTTGACTCTAAGCAGCATTCTCTAACAACCAGGTAACTGGCTCCACATCACCGCACAGGGAAAACTGGGACCTTTTCTTCTTGACTGTAGCTGGCACACATACTTAAATGATTCACTGAAGTAACCCAAAGCCCTCCAAGTTGGCTTTGCAGATAGCAAAATGGAATCACCTGTTTGGTTACTCCAGTTAAATAAAAATTATGTACAATGTGCAATAAAATGCACAATGTGCATTGTGCACATCAATGTGCAAAATTTATGTGCAATAAAATTATGCACACACTGAAAGATGTTGACTGTTTCCTCTAAACAGCAGATCCTTAGCAGGTCAGTGCGAGAGTAAATCCAGTGGTGCGGCACGCCTAACTAATAGATAACTATGAAATAACATGCCCTGGAGAAAGGCCTACCCTCAGCACTTAGTGATCCAATTTCACCAGCTAATGTTAAATTTATCCCATTTCATCAAGGTGTACGATTGCCCTTCAAAGGAGTATTATTCAAACTAGACATTCCTCTTACCCTTAAAAATACCTAAACCTTCCTTTAACCCAGCTTAGTACTTCCCCTCCAAAGCCGTCCCGTGGAAACAGCTACCAAAGGTTAACCATGCATTGCAGAAAAGACTATTTTTCTTTTAATGTTACTTAAAAACCTGTGGCTTTTCCATTTGATCTTATTTTTCTTGCCGCATATACAAAGTAAACACAACTACAATTGTCCAATTAAGTGCCTCTTCCTGTTCCTACTGAAGTCAATGGCAACACTTTCTAAAATCAGGTTTGTTTTCTTACTCATTAGCTATAAGATCCTGAAACCTGCAAAGAACTTTCCAGTGAGGGGAATTTAGCTAAGTCTACCAATAGGCAATCGTTGTAAAAGCAAACCAGCATTAGTATGAAATAACAGAAAATAAATTCCAGACTTTTAGATGCAATTGGAAAAGTTATCTGGTTACACAGTCTTTCATGAGCCAAAAAAAAAAAAAAAAAAAAGAGAAAAGAAGAAAAAAATAGAAAAGCCATCAGACTGTTAATGAAACTGAAAGCCAGAGTAAAATAAAAATCCCTCAAATCTGTCATCAGCATTCATGTTTGCCAAGAAGGCCTGGATACTATCTATCTGCGGAAGAGAAGATTTATGGCACTGCACACCTTCATCCATCCTATTATTATATATGAAATGGAAAATAAAGCAGGCCAGCTCTGCCCTCAGAAATAATCAGTATTTTGCTGCAGCTGAGGAACACGTGTTATCATCACTGCCAGGTCACCAGGTACGAGCTGCCGTGAGGCACTTGTACATACACTAAGACAAAACCCAAATGATCAGAGCTGCGCTCCACCCTGTGAAGGGCGAGAAGGAACACAGCCACAAGGCAGGGCCTGGCCCCATGCAGTTCAGGATGCAGGAGCTTGTTAGCAGCTCTCCTGGAGGCTGCTGCAGGATGCTCCTGACAGCACTGCTCGGCCAACAGGACAGCTTCGCCCAGGGCCAGGCCCAAGCTCTGCTTCCCACCACTGCGTGATCCAGTGACCTTCTCATGGGGACTGGTGGAGATGGCAGCAAGCACAGCCGCAGCTTTGCATCGTGGCACTAGCAATTGACATGGGAAAGGAATGGAAGGGCTGAGGGAAGCTGGGAACCACCAGCTGCAGGTGGAGCAAGAACAACAGAACAGGCAAACAACCAGAAACCAGCTGAATGAAACTATGCATGGGGAGCAGGGAGCTCATTCTAGTAGCTCGTGATCAGGCAGCTGCGTTTCCATCAGAGCACTCACATGCTCATCAGAACACTCACATGCTTCACCTTCATAACTAAAAGGGATGAAAACACAAGAGAGCTAAAACAATTGGAGAGCTTCAAAAGCCAGCTGGACATGGCAGCCTGCTCTGAGCAGCCCTGCTTGAGCAGGAGTTAGACACGATGACTTCCAGAGGTGCCTTCCCACCTTAAACACACCGCAGTTCTACGACAGGCTTGCGCCGCCGTTGGAGATTTGTTATTTAACCCCACCTATTGTGCCATGTATTCGTTATGAGTCCCCATTGCCAACTCACATCGTAGCCACCCCTGCCCTAGGCCAGAAGCTGCAGCGTATGCCGCCACCAGCAGTGGAAGGCCACCAGACGGCACTGAGACCTGCAGGTCAGCCTGAGCGGGCGCCAGTAAAGCCAAAGGAGAACAGGGATGCAGTAAAGCTGGCCTGCCTGCATGCCAGAGACCAACCATCACACAGGACCCAAGCCACAGCAGAGGTTTCTGAATGACAGCCAAGCATCACTTCCATCTCTCCATCTACCGCTCTCTACCATCCCAGGTCCAACAGATCTAGAGCAGTGCAATGATAAGCCACAGGGCTTCATTTTGCTGCTAACACGGCTCACAGTCCCTGCACTGCATTAAAGAGTCCAGGCCCTGCTACCTGGCTCCTGAGAAAAGGCTCCTGCTCCACACACACATTCACACACTGCTGCGCCTGCCTTGGGCCTCTGCCCATTCCTAATCGCAAGAGCAAACCGAAAGAATTTATTTTTCAGCAGAGCCAAAGGAGCATCTCGAGAGGGGCCTGCCCCAGCGCGGGCAGAGAGCTGACTTCTTTCTCAGTACTGAAAGTAAAGCAGAATTTTTTCATAGGATTGCTGTTTGAACTTCAGGGCTCTTTGCAAGAACAAGGCAAATGACATCACCTCCATAACCGATACCAGTGACTCTGAAATTGTAAAGGTCACGGTCAATATATTTATGTAAAAGAATAAAAAAAGAAAAAAGATGAGACTGCTGAAAATATATGCAACCTAACATTGTCCCAGGTTACACAGAAAGCTATGACAGCTAAAAGAGACCAGGGAACACCAGTCTTTTCGGTTTCTCTCCTGGTTCTTTCCTCCCTACTGCCACGCAGCTTCTCCGCAGAATGGATTTCTCTCCAGCAACACGAAAAAGAAAAATATTTTGATAATATTTTGAGAATTCGATTATAAACCCACAAAGCCACAAAAACTGGCAAAAGGACCCAGAAGGTGCAACACTTGAAACTGCCAATTCATTTACTTCACTCGGTGGATTTCAGATCGCTTCCTTTCGACAGTCAAACAGCGACTTGGGGTTAGCCCCAGAGGGGATTCAGCCGAGTCAAGGCCTCTCACTGCCACAACCCATGGCACCTGTGTGGCCGCGGGGCCCCGCTACGTGCAAGACAAGGAGACGCACAGGAAAAGCAAAGCCAAGGTGCTGAAGACCAACGTGGCATTGCTCCTCATGCGTGGGTTTCAGATGGTCGCCTCAGAAAGCACACCAGAGCACGGCAGTCGGACATCTGGCCTCTTCCTCCTCCACCAAGTGAAATCTCACCCCAGCAGAACAAGGAGCCCTGATGCCAAATGGGAAGACACACTGGCAAAACTGACAGCCATCTGGGAGGCGAAGCCTCCTGAGATGCTGGAAAGGCAGGTGTAAAATCCCATAGGCTGTAGGAGGTCTAGCAGGAAAACCCTTGAGAGAGGGCACTCACAAGGGAGCCACTAGGCAAAGCGGTGGCTTATCCACAGCCACATCTGTGAATGGTGTTGGCGTACACGTGATGATGCCTGGGCTCAGAGGATGTCTGCTGGGTTTGGGACATAGTAGGTATTGGGAACCTGTGCAGTGTCAGGTGGTTCCTGTCTCCTGCACAAGGCTGGGGCCATTCCCAGCTGGCTCTGGTAAAGACTCACAGGAACACGAGGCACCTAGTGGAAGCATGCCGTTACTGGCCACCTATGGTCCACTAGGGGTCCAAATCCTCCTCTGTATCTGCCCTGAAACGTGGAACGGAATAAAGAGCTGCAATCACAGAACAGAAATGGATGGAAACATACATTCAAATGACAACATTTTTATTTTAAATATATATAGATCTAGATATTTAATTTCCAACACAACACTGCTTCTCTCACCTGGGCCTCCTTAAATTAGCATCAAAGATTTATCCTCTGAAATGCACACAATGGTGCCTGTTTCTCCTTCTGTAGTTCCCCTATTCTTCACTAAGTCTTGCTTTTTCTTGGAAAGCTCGTGGAGAAATCGTAGAACAGACTGGGTTGGAAAGGACCTTAAAGATCACTGAGCTCCAACCCTCTGCTGTGGGCACGGCTGCCACCAGCAGCTCATGCTGCCCAGGGCCCCATCCAACCTGGCCTTGAGCACCTCCAGGGATGGGGCACCCACAGCTTCTCTGTGCACCTGTGCCAGTGCCTCACCACCCTCTGGAGGAAGCTGTGCATTAAACTCCCAGACCCCTGAGAACATCTAGCATAACAAAGTTGCATGCCCAAGGTGGGAACCTGTAAGTCAAGTCAAACACAGTCGCTCCCCACTACACCAGCTGCACCACATTTGGTATCCCCTTCATCAACATGAAAGCCGCAACACGCGCTAGTCCACTGCAAAGCCTGCAGTACTGCAATTAAGACGTCAGGCACTACAAAAGAAAATGAAGCCATTAAGGCGTCAGTCAGAAAGCATACATTATACTGGGGACCGCAAAATGGCAGAGATGAGCTGGTCCTCTTATTTCTCTTGTAACACAGGGAAGATGTTATTAGTCCAAAGTACAACACTGTGGCATCCCGACCTATGTGAAAATCTTTGAAAGCTGCATTTATTCACCACCAGAACCACAAGCTCATAATACAGCCTTCGAACAGGCACTCTCCATCTGTTGCTTGTTCCAAGTTTTGAACAAACCCACGACGCTGCGTGCTGTCAGGGCACCATCAATCCCCCAGGCACCACCAGCAGTGGATGTCTCGTGACTGCTGAAATAAGCACTCCCATCAGTTACATCCCCTTCCAACCTGTATTCTGCTGTCCTTTTTTTTTTTTTTTTTTGTTCTCTGTTTTCAGAGAATCACAGAAATGCTCACATTGGAACAAACCTTAAAGATCACCCTAGTTCCAATCCCGTCTAGTTCCTTGTAATAGAAAGGAAACACGTCCTTCTGAAAAGCAGGATTCAGAGCAGGCAGACTAATAACAAGGGCACTTCAGCCCAGCTTCGCAGCTGGTGTAAACCCCAGGCCCACACAGCACCCTAAAAGCTGTCCAACTTGCTTGCTGCGTAACATGAGCTCGTGACTAACTGCGACATGCTCTCCAAAAGCCATGTTCTGCTGCCACAGCTTCACGACCACACACTGCTCCTCAACATGCCAAGGGAGCACACCGGGACCACAGCAGGCACCAGTGCTTGCCCCAGGAACATGGGCAACAAGGGGATCTCATGGACAGTTACACTGAGGTCCTACAAAAAGCGGTCACCTACAAGGTGAGCTCCAGAGGAGCCACTGATACACTGCCATGAGGTTTGCATGCAGAGCATGGTGCAAGTGCCGAGCAGAGGACCGAGAGCTTTGCAAACTGTACTAAAGCATATTTTCCCACTGACGTATCCTGAAAACTAGAAAAAGAAAGGATCCGCTCCTGTGCCATCCTTGATTTCTTCTGGCTGCAGACAGGATCCGAAAGGCTGCGCTCGGAACTTTGTTTCAGTCTTTAACTCTTTATAATGAACCAGAAGGCTCCTCATGTGCTTTGCCAATTGCTTGACTTGGATGTACCAACCCGTCAGGCAAAAGCCACTGCAGGGCAGCAATCTGCACATCCTCCACATGTACACTGCAAGTAACGCACAGCAGTAAACGGCATCACATGCATTACCCCGAATAAGGAGCTTTTGTTTATGAGAAACTTCAATAAACAACAAAACGGATAGGAAGCACAGTTGCCTTTTAAAGGCATTTAGCGTTTCCAGTCTAAGTTACTTCTAAGCATTGAGAGTGAGCTCCGGCGTTTGCCTGCCTTGGCCAACGACTCCTGCTAACACCTGTCCTTTCATGGTCTCATTTCTGCTCATCGTTGACGTTTCCCCCCTCACACACTGCACCCGCAGGACAGCATCTCAGCCTGACCACAGATCGGATCCAGAGCTCGCTGCAGTCAGCAGGATGACTTCACTGGCTCTGCAGCGAGCTGAGGGCCCCAGCTCTGCACACGGGCTTCCAGCCTGGACTGGGACTTATGCACGAGTAAGGCATCCCAGCCCAGACATGCAAGCTGGAAATCCCTAACCCTTTCACTGCTCGCGTCGCATCTTAACCGGCGAAGCTCTCCGGCAGCCTGAGCTCTTTACAGATTTATTTTTGTTTTCCTCCCAGCGTCTGCTTCGTGCAAAAAAAACAACAGCAGCAAACCCACGGCACGCCGACGTCCCCGGGGCTCTTGTGCCTTGTCTCAGGTGGGCTCAGCAGAGGAAAGGCAGCGCATTCGAAGTTAGTTAACAGGGACAGCCAAAATGGAGAGCACGTTGAGTCTAACACCAACCTAGCAAGGAATCAAGCACTGAAAAGTTAACACTTTGCAAACAGCAGCTTTACAACCATGCTCACTGGGGCCGCATGCACCGTATTCCTTCACACATACCACGCAACGCATTCTCCACAGGAGAACGCTCCTGGAACCCGCGTGTCCAGTGCCAGGGGACCAGCACTCACTCCAGCACTCACTGGAGCCATTCTCCTCCAGTACAAATGTCGCTCGTCTCCCTCAAAGGCACTGATATCACAGCCTTCATGTGCACGGCAGGTTTGGTTTGTGGGAGAGCAGCTAGGACTGCATTCTGTCACGGTATATCAATTAATACAGGAAAAAGGAAAGAAAAACCCTCCCACTTCCAATGGGGTTATTTATTTTGGAAAGAGAGAGAGAAAAGGGAAAGGCACTTGATTGACCACAAGCATAAAAGCTGTCCGTTTTCCGTAAGTGGAAGCCCTCCCGTTCTGGAGGATGCTAAAACCAGCTCCAGCCAGAGGTGATTTCTACCCCGGAAACTCCACAACAAACACCAGTTTTTTCCAGAACAATCCCACGGACACATCTCCCAGCACCTTTGGCGGTGAGACAAAGACAGGTTTTAACACTGGGCATGACCTCTGCCACAAAGCAGCACCCATGGTCTAGCACCGGTCCCCACTCCTGTTGCACACTAGCGCGTCACCTCGAGGAGCACGCGGGGACGCCCGCAGACCTGGTTGCCACGGCCAGGCTCACCGGCAGGCTGGGACAGGAGGGAGCTCTGACGGGCCAAACCTTGCCGTCCCCCGCACTGACGCGACCCCTAGCCCACCAACCACCGTCAGAGGAGAGCAAAGCGCAGGCACATACCCATCCTCCGTTGTCCTGGATCCAGTTGTGCAGGTGCCGGTTCAGGTACTCGGTCATCCAGGTGGCAATGTTGTCCACCAGCGGCGACATCTCCCGGTTGACGCTCTCGACGCACATCACACCGCCGAACTCGAAGAAGGCGACGATCCGGCCCCAGTTGACCCCATCACGGAAGAGTTCCTCCACCACGGCCACGAAGCGGCCGTGGGCCGTGAAGGGCGTCAGGTGCAGCTGGCCCGACATCTGGGCAAAGTCCCTCTGGTAGCGGCGCGAGAATTCATCCCCAGCCTGGCGCAGGGCGAGGTGGACACCAGGAGGAGCGGGGCGCAGCCCCTCAGCCGGGGGCACCTCGCTAGCAGCAGCCGAGCCGGGGGGCTCGGGGCGGTGGTGGGAGGAGGCTCCAGCAGCAGCCACCGCATCGGGAGCAGCAGCAGGAGCCGGGGCTGGGGGCACGGGCGGCCTGTCCTCGCCGGCGGCCCACTCGTAGCCCCGCTGCGAGAGTTTATAGTGGATGTACTTCAGCACTATCTCGCGGTTGTCGTAGCCTCTTCTCCCGGGGTGAGCCATGGTTTCCGAGGGGAAGGAGCGAGTGGGAGGGGGAGAGGAAGGAGAGGAGCGGGACGAACCCCAAGAAGTAAAGCAGCCAACGGTAATAAAATCAAGAACGGCGACAATTATAATCCAGTTAAGGTGTGGGGCACGGTTTCATTCATGGCGAGGCGGGGGGCTCTCAGAGGGACGCGCGTCTTCTCGGCGTTGCCTCCTCAGATGGAGATGCGCGGCATAAATACGGATTAAAACACGGCGAATGCTTTACTTCCAGACGCACGTTTATTACTTATGATAGATCTACTCGAGCAACGCTTCCTCCTGGGTGTCGGAATACATGTTAAGGGTGTTACGCTCGCCGGGAACCAGGTGCACGTTCCCCCGGTGCTGAGATCCCGCGGACACAAAGGAGCGACGCCGACACGGGAACCTCGGCACCGCTCTGTTAAGTTACACAAACTAAATTTCCTCCGAAAAGTACTTACTCGGGGCTATAAATACGTTCCTCTGTCAAGTTTCCTCTGCAAAAAAAAAAAAAAAAAAAAAAAAAGAAAAAAAGAAACCCAGCGACACGAAAACCCAAACATCCCAAGTCTTCAGGAACGCGACGCTTTTGATGCTTCGGGTCACCGCGGGGATGGGGACGGGACCCCGAGGCGCTCAGCACGCTTCCCAGTGTTTTTCCCCGGGCATCTCCGGCGATCTGTCAGAGCTCAGCGATCCCCGGCCCGGAGCCCAGCCGGGCGAGCGGCCCCGCGGCGACGGCAGATCCTGGAGAGCAGACGGGGAGCATCTGAAGGCAGGCTGCGGCCGAAGCGCTCCGCTCGTCCCTCCAGCGCGACGCACCGACAGCTGCATTTACGTAGTTTCATTCAGACCCCGATCGCGGGAGCCCAGCGCTTCCACGCGCACGCACGCACACGCATTGGGGGGGGAAAAAAAAAAAAAAAAAAAACATCATCATCGTCACGAAAAAATAAGCGTCAAATAAAATAGAAATAGAGAGGGGCACGTTTCAGAAATTAATTCTTTTTCACCGAAAAGAGCCCGCTGAAAAAAGGATAAAAATTAAAAGGCAGATCGCTTCCGACCGCGGCTCCGGGCAGCGGTGCCATTTCCCAAGCAGCTTTGTACCGCCGAGCAGGGCCGGCTGCGCTGCCACCGCTGCGCCGGTGGGGACCGCGGCCGCTGCCCGCCCGCCGCCCGCGCAGCCCCGCCGCCTCCGGGCGGCTCCTCCGGGCGCTCCGCGCTGCTGCTGCCGGCGGCGGCTCCGGGCGGCGGCTCCGAGCGGCGGCGGCGGGCGGGAGCTCCCGGCGGCGGCGGCGGCGGCGGCGAGGAGGGGGGAGGTTGGAGGGGGGGGGAGGCGGGGGGGGGGGGGGGGGAAGCGGAGCGGAGCGGGGGCGGGGAGAGGCGGGGAGGAGCGGAGCCTGAGGGGGAGAGGCTCCGGCCCCGCGCGGCGCAGCCGGGCGCGGCAGTTTCCTAGAGCTCCGCCTCACGCTTCATTCAAGAAAAGGGGGAAATGGAAGGGGGGGGGGGGGGGGGAGGGCGCTTAAAAAGGAAAAAAAAAAGACAAGGCCTGGGCCCGCCCTCCATCGCGGCGCGGAGCGGAGCACTGGAGGGGAGGGGGGGGGGGGGGTGCGGCCGGCAGCAGCGCCCCGAGCTGCCTTCTCTTGCAGCGGGGGGAAGCGGTGCGTCCGGGCCGCCCCCCCAACCCCCGGGGTTTGCTTGACAATAATTGAACAGCCCGTGTGTTGCTGTTGCCCCCCAGCGGCCGCCCCTCGCCCCAGGCCCCTCCGCACCGGTCCTTCCTGAAGGCTGCGGTCCGACCGAGGACGTGTAAAGGCCGAGTGGTGGCGGGCGCAGGCACAACAAACTTCACGAGGCAAGAGGATAATCCCTTTGGAGTAGATAGATTAAGGATGCTCTGTCCGCACTGGCTCAGCTCTTCGGCAGTGACAGATCCCGGCCTTCTGAAAAGTCCAGTGAGAAAACAGCCGTCACAGTTTGCTAATACCAAACGCAGCTGAGACTGCACCGAAAGCCTCAAGAGAAAAACCCTAGGAACTGCTTAACTTGAAGCGAGGGCATGAAGGACGAGTCACGGGAAACACACTGTGCCGTGAAGAATGACAAAGTGGGCTCGGTTAAAAACAGCAAAACAAGATGATGTGCAGTGCAGCAGTCTTTTTGTTTTTAACGCGGCAAATGGGTTGCATCGGAGCTGCCTTAAAACCAATGACAGCTTCACAAGTTTGCAGTACGGTACTGGCACTTTACCTCACAGGGTCGGCGGAACCAAAAGCGGCACACGCAGAACAAGCCAGCACGAGAGGCCCACGATTTGACAAGGGACATGGAATGAGCACGGAAAGTCAGTCGGGGAATCACTGCTGTGTGCTTTGGTATCCCAGAGGCAGCAGCACCCACGCCAGGCCTCAGCCCAGGCAGGTCAGTGTGGCGGGACGCCTTTCTTACCCACACTTGGGAAAGGTCCTGCAGAGCTGTGCTGGTCCTTGAGAGCCTCCCAGAAGAGTATTTAAAGGGGCTGCTGTGAGAAAGAGGGAACAGACTCTTTAGCAGGCTTTGTTGTGAAGGGTGGTGAGGCACTGGGACAGGTTGCCCAGAGAGGTGGTGGATGCCCCATGCCTGGAGACGCTCAAGGTCAGGCTGGAGGCAGCTCTGAGCAACCTGATCTGCTGTAGGTGTCCCTGTTCACTGCAGGAGAGTTGGACTAGGTGGCCTTTAAGGGTCTCTACCAACTCAGACAGTTCTGTGATTTCCTAATGGCCATTGCCCGACCATCTGCAAGAGGACATCCTTCTCCCAACGTGCTTGTATAACATCAACAGGACCTGAAGAGCAGGCCCAGTTCCCAGTGACCTGCCACATCTTAGTCCTTTTGCCTGTGGACAACCAAGTTGCGGAAGAGCAAGTAATTGCCGAAAGGACTGTCTGAGCAGGCATGTCACGGGCGTGGTGATACATCGCTCTATGACAGGACTCAACGGGAACAAGGACAGTGCCCCGTTCCTCACTGCAAATCTGCAGAGATTTCCTATTCACAAATAGATAACTTAGGGGGGAAAAAAAAAAAAAATCTGAGTAACCCGAAGTAGAATTTAGCGTGGTACAGGTAAACATAATGAGGACAACCAAAGAGTTCCTTCACTTTATGATGTCCTAGCACAGCTTCCGTATGTTTTTCTCCTGAAAGAGCCCACTCGGAATGCGCCCACAGGCAACCTGCGCCGATGAAAAGCACGAGGCCGCTCTTCACACAGCTAAGGGCACTGTAAATGCAACCGGTGTACCTCTCCCACCCATAGCCTCACGTGGGTTGCTCTGTTCAAGGCACTGTTTCTCCTTCTTGTGCCAGCCTGTTGGCTCTGCACGCCCTTGTGCCTGCAGGAGCTGCCCGTTCTACCATGCAAACCCACCCTAACTCACAGTAGCTATTGACCACGTGACCTCACCCATTTGTTTCTGTCCATGAGACCATGACACCTTCGCCAAACTGAAAAAATGCCTTGAAAAGAATGCTCTTTTAGTGCCTTGCATGCACGCGTTTGCCTGCTCTCAGCTGTGTCACACCATTTATTGCCACTGATGCCTCAGCTGTTTGGCTCCAAGTGTTGCCTAGAGCTGTCAGCCAGGCAGCAGCCAGGCTTTACAGTATAAAATGCTTTCTAAAAAAGGTTTTCTGCATGTAAAACGATATATATAATATAAAAGAAGCATCGATGAAGAGTAGATGTGTTTTCCTCATTCTTAACCAGGACAGGGGCAGGTTAACTGGAACAAACGAGCACTTCTTCATTGCACATTCCTGAAACAGGAGATTGCCTTTCATCCTCCCGGTGTTGCAAACGCTACAGGTGTGGAGTGGATCCTTCTTGCCTGGAGTGCTTGCAGAGCACAGAACGCTACTGTAAGAATTTTGAAGCCTGCTTAACCTACAATTAGGGTTTACTTCATGGGCCCTTAATTGTGCTTTCCAGGAAAGGCAGCAGCACAGATGTTTAGATAGCATCCGGCAGATCCAAACAGCTCCTGCCTTTCAGCTCCTCTGACTGCACTCATCCCTCAGCCACCCTTACTTCAGTTCAAGATGAAAGGCTGGAGGGAAGCTCGAGCTACCAGGCACCATGGACACCTCTTCCCTCACACACAGCAGCAGGGTCTTAACAGTATCAGAGCCGTCCCACCACCTTCTGCAAACTGCTAACGCATTCTTGCCAGTTCTCTCTCTGCTATGGGAAAAAATAAAAAGGAATCAAAGAGCAAATTGCTCAGTCAGAACAGTAGAAGCATTCCTTCGTTTCAGCACAGAGGAATAGGAAATGAGAAGAACATGCTGGACAAACGGGAACTTCTGTCTCGTTAACTTTTTAATTACTTCTACAATTTTCTCAAAGTTCAAACAAACAAACGAAAAAAAGATTGATTAAATACCTTGGAAGAAAAAAGCCCAACTCACCTTCTTTTCATTACTTCCTTTGAATCAGCTTTAAAAAGCGTATTTCCCTACCAAGTAAACTGCAATCTGCCTAGAGCATTTCAGACTCTTTCGAGACTCGTTGTTAAACACCGTTTACAGCTGTTACCTTTACAGATTTAACTCTTTACTTTGACCAAAGAAATTGCTTCTCAGTGCTTGGTAGCATGATTGTGTTCGTTTTGTATTGTTTCGTGCTGTTTTACCTCCTTGAGTTTATTTATGTTTCTCTAGCAGCACTACTACAGAACGTGCTCCTAGATAGAACTCAAAATGTTTAAAATTAACTTGGGGATTTCCCCCTGAGCTGAAAACAATCTTGTTTTCGGATCTGAAAACTAAAATTTCAGACTGCCTTGGTGGCACTGTACCACCAAGCAGGTTTGATGCTACAATCAGTATTCCACCAAAAACAAAGCTTCCCAAACCAGCTTTACCAAATGCTTCTCTTTTTCAAGTCTGACACGCAACATTTGGATTAAAAAAAAACCACAACACTATTTCAGTGCAAGTTTCTGTTCCAGAAACTAACAGCATCGTTTCCTCTCCTCCCAGCCCAGCACCACCAAGTGAGTAAAGTCTTCTTTTTCACCAATTTAGTACATGGAGCTTGGAAAGCAAGGAAACAAAAGAGGATGGGAGGTGTGGCCAGGGAGACACCTCATTTAAAAGGTTCTGATCTCGTGAGAGTCTCCCCCAAGTGACAGAGGAAAGCAAGTGACTGAAGGTTTTGCTGTCAGCTGTGGCAAGTCACCCACCTACTTGAGTGTGCTCACTGCACAACCGAACAACAACCCTACCAGGTAGTTCAGCCTCTTAGTTGAGATCTGAAAGGGTGCCTTCTGTTTGTTGTTCCATTTAATACAAAAATGATCCGTATTTTTACGTTTCAAAAATGCCTACGGAATAACGAGTGATGTATCCTCTGCCTGCTACTTCTATTGAAAAGGAAAAATAAATAAACAAATCAGCAGTTCCCATTGCAGCACGGCCACCTTGCGTTACAAAACTTCTAATTATCTGCCTAATCAACACCAGGCCTCGTGGTCTGAGAACACCACCCCCCTTCAGCTTTACAACGCGTTTTGCATAGCATACCTCCCTTTACCTGTTACTGATTTGGGAGGATAAATCAGTGAGAATGGCTTCCTGAAAGACTGAATTTCTCTCGTTCTGGATTTGACAGAAGCCATCTTCGGGATATTTCTCCATGACTGGAGTTATCCTAACAGTTAGCCTTTCACTCAAGCTGAAAGAGAGTACAACAGTTTTATATACAGGTTCACGTTCGTCAGTGTCACAAAAAGACAGCCACCCAAACTATCAGGTATTTCTGTTGTTTCCACTAGAAAGAACAAGCACCACCCGGCTCATCAGAATTCACAAGCGCTTCCAGAGAGCACAAGCACTAGTCAGATTCTGGCAGCGACTCCTACGACAAAAGCAGATTTTATCAATTTAGTGCCACGTTCCAGGATCAGTTTAATGCCGCATCCACGTTCAGTGGCACTGCTGAGTGGAGTTCTTTCCAGCTTTCCCCATTTGCCACACACCTCTGCCAAGGCTGCCAAAACGGGGGGGGGGGGGATGTACTGCCCCCCGCCCCGCGCTTCTACAGAATTAAGAGGATCCCACTGAATTAATCCCAGATTAAAAAAAGAAAGCCACCAAGCCTTGCAAATGGATTTAGCTGCTGCTCTTCATCCCCTCAAAGAACTACAGAGCTATAGGTTTTGTTGATCTTTCCATTTATTTTGAGAAATATAAAATATGAAAACTAGTTTACAGTTCTGGCACAAAAGAGATGAAGCAATAAGCACAATGTTTCTTTTTACAAATGGTACTATGAATTTTTACCATTGAAAAGTGCCTGACGTTTTTCACAGCAAATAAAGTCTACCTATATCTTTTGTCTTTAGTAAAATATTAAATCTATTTAAATTGCACGTGGAACACCTTGGTGAAGTAAACTACATGTGCAGGTGTAATAAATCTGTGTTTAAAGCAGACAGACAGTCATTAGGAACTACACAGAATGGAGAAAGTCCAAAGAGAATCTTAAAGACTGACCAGGAAAACGAGAGACAAGACACTGCCTGATATGGCACAAGTGATTAAATTACTGACAAGTTTAACAAAAAAAGTAGTTGCATCTATTTGAAGTTCCTTGTGGATCTAACACACTGCTTAAATGCTTCGATGCAGAGGTTCTGTAACATTTAAAGTAGCAAAATATATATATATATATATATGTATATTTTTTTAACTCAAACATTATTCCACAAGATTACAAGGCATCTCCTTCACTTAGTATTGGACCTTACAATGAGTACGATGGCAGATCTAGAATGGGGATAAGAAAAAGTTGACATTAAAGGCTGTTGCATTTGACAGTATGCTCTGACAGTAAAACAGTTGAAAAGTTTATCGGTTAAAACGAACTGTACTGATGCGCAGCAGCAGAAGCTGGGACATTCTGAGAGATTACTCTCGACTTGTTTCTTTTAAAAGTTTGCCTGGTTCACGTTTCTAGAATTGCTGAGGGGATGCAACCTACAGTTTTACAGCCAATACAGCTTCTTGCACTACGCAAAAATCAGGTGTTGAACTGAAGCACCTTTACATCAGGGCCGTAACCGTCACCCAGTATTCATCCCTCACAAACACTGGATTCCAATCAGCCATTGTTTGGAGCAGTCTTCAGTCACGGTTTTCAGAACAGCAGCTGGTGATCTAAGATGCCCAACCTGAAATATGCTTAAGAGGCCCAGTTATCATAAGTACGTGTGCTCTGATCTTCTGGGTTGTTTCTTAAATGCAAGCCTTTTAATATCCCAAGCTGGGGATCCAAAAAAATTCAAGTATCCAAAGTCTTACTGGTTTCAAGACCTGACCTTCAGGCTTGTGCTGCTGTAAAGCCATTTGCAAAAGCATATCTTTCAAATGACTGCATAACAGAGTCACCCACTCCGGTATCTTTTTGCAGAAGGTCAAAGGAATATTTGATTTTTGCACAACTGATGTAGATAACTGGGTCCAAACAGCATTGTTACGTTGCTTTAAGAAACGTGGCAGTGCTGACAACGTACGATAAATGCTCCGTTATGTGCCATTCACATTAAGCAGCACAGAAAACACGTATGCAGACTAGATTTCTCTGCACTAAAGCCCAGCTGATTAAAAAAAAAAAATGTAGGAATAAAATTAATTTTGAGAGTAGATTACACAGTACAGGCATGCACAACTTCACATATCTAAACAAAGTCAAGAGGCAGGACCGAAAGTGTGGGTTTTAGGAAGAATTCTGCAATGCCTCGACGTTTGCAATCCAGTGAAATTCGAACCACTTGGAATGAGAATATCAGCGTGACTCCTCCAAACACGTTTGCAAAACAGACGTTAAAAGCAAGTTTAGCCTACGTGAACAAAAACTTCTGAAGTGAATTCAGAGGGAGAATTAACAAGCTACATTTCAAAGACTTTTCCCCCTTAACCACCTATTATTTCTCAGCTTAACTGAGTACCTCTTCTTAAATAGGCATACACAACATCTTAAACGAACTCATTCCTGCTTGCTTTGCTATTAAATACTACTTCCAAGGAAGTGGAAACGCCAAGTTTTGACAGCAGTTTTAGATTCAGAGTACCGACTGAAAATGGCAGATTGGACATTTAAACACAGTGGCGCTAATAAATACAAAATACACAGCTTTTGGGAAGGAAAGCTCACAAGGCACTTGCTATAGTGGTCCATTAAATAAACAGTGTATATAGTGCACCCTTAAAACATCATTGTTATGCGTCAAGCTTTTCCAGTGTTAAAACTTGGAATTTATTAGAAAAAAAAAACACAACCACTGTGTTTTGTGTACTGTGAAGCAGTTATGGAGCAGCCTTGATTCATATACAGTGTAAATCAAGCAAATTAGGAGAGGGGCAGAGGAGAGAGTTTTATCTAATTTCTTGTCACATTAGAAGTCATTCTGCGAAACAATAACATTAAGCATGGAATACTTTTCTGACTCTCCTCCCCATCCCTCATCCCAAAAGCTACATTCCTGCTACTGTAAGAGCCTGCTGTCTGATTCTATCATCGACTACTGGTGTGGCTCATCGTCTGCGGCTCTGAAAAGTAACGTGCATAAACCGCAGCATCAAGCTACTTCCCTTTCCAAAGCAAAAACTGGCAGAGAACAAAAGTGTACAACTTTGACAAGTACTTTTTCAATGATTTAAAAATGTTGAAAGATGTAATCACACTTGAAAATGGTTTGATTTTCCTTTTTTTGTTCACAACATACTTCAAGGGCCAGTTACACCTCCTAGCATTTCTCTGTAGGAATGGGTTCTTCATCTCCCTTTAGAAAGTATGCATATATTAAGTCATACTTTTTAATTACTCCCAGACTGAGAAAGCTTAGATTATACCAAAAAAAAAAAAAAAAGAATCTGTCATCTTCAGGTTTCCACAACTGTGTGCTGAACAGAATACGGAAAGTTGTCTTTGACTGAAAGATCTGTAGATTGGCCATCAAAGGAAAAGTATAACATTCTAAATTAAAAACAGTCCCAAAACATTTGCAAGAGGTACTGACATGTTCAGAGGACTTTAATCTGCTTCAGCCTGGTCTGTCATAGTATACTTTTTCTTTTTTCCACAGAAGCACCAAAGTGAGAAAACTTAAGCATCTGTCCAGAATTACCGCACATGGTCCACTCTCAAATTCTACCCTACAGATGACTTACAGGCTCCCAAATTCTCTCCAGCTCAAATCACCAAAGGAAAAAAAAAAAAGCTAATCCTCAATCACACTTTTGCATAGCTTGGCATTTTCTGGAGTTAAACTTTTGTTTTCTTTCATTGCTTTCGAGGGGACTCATCTATCACACAACCAAGTACCTTCAGTCTAAATCCTTCAACAGAGAAGCTGAGTCCCACTTGAGCAGCAAGCTGTCCAGGACTGTTTGACATTCTTCTTTCAATTCAAGATTATTCAGTCTTATCTGTATTTTCAGATTTTTCTCTTTGCATCATGCAGCGTCGAACTATGCTGTCAAAGCTTCCTAGGTAAAAGAGGCCAATGATGCGAAAAATGCCCATGCAAACAACCTGGAAACAGAGAAACAGCTTTCAGTTCACTTATGATCCCGGACTGTAGCACGTTATGGACTCATGAACTAAAAGAAAAACGTTCCAGATGCACAACATAATCAATACATGAAAACATTTATAACTAGGTTCCAGTTCGGGACTAAGCAGCGTGTAATTATCTCAGCTTTCTTGCCAAATCGCTGCTTCAGCTCAAGAACATTCTTATATCCAAGACTTCGTGGTACTGAGAGCTACTTGATGAAAAAAAACAAACAACAAACAATCAACATTTGCATAGCAAAACATACATATTTTTAACTATAAGGAATTGTGACTATGGGGCCTTGACAAACCTTACCTGCTGAAGACCTTCAGTAATAGAAGTGACTGGTGACATTCCACTTGTCAATATTGATAGCATGTAACCATCCGATCCAACAAAGCTGTTAAAGTTCCCTTGCTGAATTGAAGGAAAACAGCAATTAAGGAAAATGTAATTTACCCAGTTGTGGCAAATTGTGACATGACTTTATTTTAGAGCTATTTATGATAATCACAGCTAATTTCATGTCACTATGAATGAATACCTTAGTGTAAAAGAAAGACCACAATTAAGAACCTATATATTAAGAAATATTTTGTACTATACAGCAACATTCTGACAGACATTTCCTAAAAACTGAGATGTGATAAATGGCTATGGATTTCTTTGTAAGCTAGAAAGGCTCTAGATTTCTTCCTGAAGTATGCTTGCTGAGAGAGAAAATGCACAATGTTCTCCCTGGAAATATGTTTCAGAGAGAGAATTGCACCCTACTTTCGTGAGGTCACCAATCACTCCTGCACTTGAGTAAAATACTGCTAAACCTTTTGTTAAGGATAGGTTACTACTGCATGAGACTTGTTGGAGGAGGCGTCCCTCAAAAGCCAAGCAACAGGTCCTCCTTCACTCATATCAATGACTTCTATTTGCTCACCACAAAATTGCAAAACACACTGCTTACTAAGCAATTCAGCTAACAGAAGAGGGGGAGGCTCCCCAGGAGAAAAAGGTGCTTTGTTTTGTTGTTGTTGTTGTTGTTTTTGACTACTCGTCAGAAAAAAAAAAAAATGCAACTGTCTAACTTGCATGTTTCTCCCCTTTTTTTTTTCCCCTAGCCTGTTTTCCAGCATAACCTGCTTTCTGAAATACTGAAAGGACAATGTTCACGGATCACAGAAGTGAAAGGAGGTGGTGGTGTTCCACAATCACAGTTATCTATACAGAGTAGCAGAGGAGATGATATTTGAGTGAAATATTACCCAGCGCACACCTGAGAGAACTGAGTTCCTACAGTCAAAGAACTACTTTTTAGTTTACATTTTAGACTCTCAGCTCACGGCTGGACTGCATAAAGACTACATCTGAACTAAAACACCACCTGAAACACGGGAAGACATGGTGCAGAAAGATCAGATATTTATGATTAGAAATGGGAGTGGTTCTCCTTAACTCCCAGTGCAGAATGCATATTAGATTTTAAAACTCACCTCCCTGAAACCAGACGTTATTTTGTACTTCTCTGCTGTGCTTGAGAAGCTACTGTAAAAGCCTCTCAAACAACTGCAAACCACATTTATTGTATTCAGAACTTAATAATAATTACGGATTTTAGAATTTAATTGCTGTACCTTAGGGATATTAAATTTCATTTTTATCTCCACCTCAGAACGTCCTTGGTGTTTGCTGCTTCTTATTTTATTGAGAAGCAATCTTTAGCACAAATCTTTGCCATTCCTCAAAAAATGCAACACTCCTTTATAACTAAGAGCGTCTTATTGTATTTTAATCACTCATAAATCAGATAGTTAAGACATTTATAGCCAGAAAGGCTAGACGTCTTCCATTTAGTGTAAGACCATTCTGATCCAAGCTCACATTCAAGAAAAATTAAACAGTCGAGTAAGCTTTTGAGGTTAGACAAATGGCATTTGATACACAACAAGTCAATATAGTTTAGTGCTTTAAAATCAAGTCATAACCTGCTTTTGGGAGATTGTATCATACTGAGGCAGTGTTGTATTCTAAGGGACAGAGGCAAAAAAAGGAATAGAGAAAAGCTTCCTGCTCCAGCTAACCAGAGACCATTTCTTGCACACTGATCATATTTTTAGCTCAGTCATTCCCTTAAACAAGCATTCCACGCCATCTTAGTCTCCCCTATGAAGGGCAAACTTGAAGAAATAATTTACTTACTATGGCATCTTTGACTATAACTCTGGCGACTTGTTCCGCTTGGCAAACAGATGAGGTTTCAGAAATTAGCTTTGTCTCCAAGGGCTTTAATAGAAAAACGTCATTGTGAGTTTGACTAAGAACACACAGGAGAGAGAACACCAAGGACAAACTTTGGTTCTGGGTCTTTCAAGGTGGATGACATTGCTGCTAACAGGCGGAATCGCTCTGTCACCTGGAACACCCACTTAAAGAAGAAAAAGCACCTTCCCAAGCAGCACAGTTTTACAAAGAGAACTGCCAACTTTTAGACGGTATTTTTTCCCCTTGGAATTCATTACCAAGAAAATACGAGATAGTGCTCTTTGCAAGTATTTGATTTTCAGAAGCCAGAAAAAATGCTTCAATTGTGTCTCCTTCAATGCCTGTTTTATTTTTATTTTTTTGCCAGAAATGAATTTAAAAAGATAGTCCTAGAATACCTTATGAATTTGTTTTGTAGGATTTTACTTTTCTTTGTTTGTTTGTTTCTCAAACTGGTATCCACCAAAATCCATCACTGCATTTCACTTCATTCTGTTTCAGAGCATTTCTGTCACTCTACCTTACTAGAAGAAAGCTGCTATGGCAATTTTATCAGTCACAATTTCTTTCTTTTTTTTGTAAAAGTGTGATCTGCCGCAAGAGCAAGCATTAAAAAGGTTTGAAAAGTATTTAGAAGCTTGTTTGTCATTCATGTGCTTCTGTAATGCTGGAGCTAGATGCACAGCAAGCAGTTTAAACGATAAATGTATTAAGATAAATGGTTCTGTTGATAAAGAACAAATTGCACTAAATTAGGAAAAGAAGAGGAGTTACAAATACATTTGTTATGGAGAAGAATTGAATTAGATTTAATGAAGTTGAATGGAAGCATTCAAACCCAGTCAAATACTTAACATGCATAAAGCATTCTAAGATTAATCCTTTGAAATGCAAAAAAAAAAAAAAAAAAAATCCCACACTTCTGGGGAAGAGCTTAATTACAGGCTTCTCTCTCAATGTCAATCTGAAGTATCTGTGAAACTGTGAATAGTGATGTGCTGACCAGGCTCGCTGATTTACTTATTTTTAAAATGTGTCTATTAAGAGAAAAAAATATATAAAAGTCAGTGTCTTTGTCAGAGGAAGTCACATAGAAACACCTTCTACATGCTATCCTATGGCAGCATGGTTTATGTCACCAGATCTCCATTTCATAACCCATGCATGATTTAATTCACTTGCCAGTATCAACGAAACACAGCAGAGATACAAAGATGTCAAAAGTAAACCACAATGCTCTAAGTTTTGGAAAAAAAAAATAAAAATCAGCAGCTATTCAGGAGCGTCTCACTAAAGTTAAATGCCAAGTTGAGAATGAGGCAGGCAGAGCTCGACCATCAAATACTTCATGTGATTAGCCAGTCAAAGCACTGTTACAATTTGTCAAGCAGTTATCTCAGAAAAAGAGCTTAATGATTAAGCAAGCAAGAAGCATCCTTGTAGCTGACTTTTTTTTCCTTGAACTAACTATGAGCAATGATTACAGAATAAAACAGCTCAGCCTTAATGAGATGCAAACCACAGAAACAGATGTTCTAAACTAAGTGGCACTAAATAAATGCAAGCATTACGAATGAAACTCTGAGCTGCTAAATAACAGAATATTAAAGTGATTTAAGGTGCACTATCAGGGTAGCCACACATAACACAAAGACTTCGTGTGTGCTAAAACAATGCATAAATGTGTTTAAAAAGACAGTGCCTTTTTGATAGCAAAGCTGTATGTCATCAATCTCCCTTAAACGGAAATCTGAGGTTAACAGAACATTTTGCTGGTGAATATATTTCCCTGCAATAGGCTATTATGAAGCAAAAACAAAGAACATGCAGATGTCTCATTCTTTATGTGGATGTGTGGGAGTTTGTTTAATACAGAGTATCTATACCAAAGAACTGCGTTACACAATCCCCGCTGATTCCGATAGAAAGGGTGAAAGACAAAGTAAAATTTGTCCTCAGTTTCCTATTGCACATGACATTAGATGGAGCATCTTGAACATGGCTAATCTGCAGACAGTGTACAGCGTTAAAAAAAGTATTTTCTCTGTTTAGCTGATACACCAGTGTGAACAGGGGGCCCTAAATGTAGTTCTGCCAGCACCCTTTTTTTAATAGTTTGTTCTCAGTGAAGAACTGGAGCTTTCCTTTCACCTGTCAGGACTATCCTAACAGCATCGTATCAGAAGATGTAAAATAGGGATATTATTTTCGGCTCATCAAGTTTTTGTATCAAAACAACTTACAGTGGTTTTAGTTTGCTACTTCACAATATTTAGATTGCATACAGAAAAGTGTTTCAGCTATTAAAGTTAAGCAGTTATTCCATCGAAACCCAGAACAATGAGCTACACTAAGTGCGTGAAATCCAAGTGTTAAAGTATTTTAAACATTTTAATAAGCACTGCTTTCAACAGTACTACAGAAGTGAATGATATCTGAAAAGCATTGTTTATTATGAAGTAAACCTTTAAAAGCGTTACAGCGCTGCTGAAAAACAATTTACCTTTGTTTTACTTTCTTCTGCAAAGCCTGGGGTGTCAGTATCTGGAGGGTAAGCCACTGTTACGTAGATATTGTAAGGTTTCACCTGCAGTTCACAAGAGAAGCGTTATCTTATTACTGACAGCCTTTACATGGCTCTCATAACTCTGTTAATTTTACTTAAATTCACACTTGCTTTATATCTTAAGATTGCTTGGAGTGTTAAATCATCTGCACAGTCAGCATTTGCAAGACTTGGAGTTTTGTCAAATAAGGAAGCAAACAGATTTTAAAGAGATGGCTGTGTTGCTTTGTTTAGTAAAAACCTCTAAAAACCCAGCAAAAATATGACCAGTCTGAACACAGACTCTGCAGTCTTACTGTCAAAGGCCAGAACTCTTTTACCCTGACCGACGCAATCCACTACGCCGAGTGGAACAGGATAACAACAGTGACCATGAAAGGGTCTAGAACCAAACGGACATTAAGGAAAATCACTTCCAAATCAATTTTACCTGTAAGTATGTCACTGCTGTAAGACAAGTCGAATGATGAAACCAATGTGTTGGGGCTTTTTGTTTTGTTTTGTTTTAAACATAAGCTTAGAACATCGCAACGTATAAAGCTCACATATGCCAATGTTTAGAAGCGTGAACCACTTTGAACAAAAAACTCTGTTATTACATTCAAAGCTTACAAGTTTTGCTGTCTCAAATAGTTCACATACCGTTTATTTACCATGGCCTTGTAACAAGCATGAGAACCACTGGCCTAAGTGCCAATCCCTCACATATCCACGGGATCCTCAATACCATTCTGCTTAAAATTCAAGTCCCGTTCACTAAAGATATTTAGATATAAGATAAATAGAACATGTACGCTTGTATTTGGTCATCTTCAGCTCTAGAAACAAGCTGAGTTTCTTCTCCCTTACGCAACTGAAAGTAGCTTAGTTTCCACAGCCCCACACAGAGCAGTATGGCTGTACTGCTCCCAGAGAAGTACCAACACAACATGCAGAGCTGCACAAGAGCGCCGAAATAAAATTCACTTGCTGCTAGTGAGAATACGCTTTTGTTTACGAGCAAGAATAATTTAAGTCATTTCACGCACCTCCATTTGTAGGGCTTCAGCCAGTCCTCGAAGAGCAAACTTTGTTGGAGAATAGGCTGTATAACCAAAAAGGCCTAACTGCCCAGCCTGAGATGATACAAACACGATCCTTCCCATCCGTCGCTCCTTCATCGTAGAGATTACTGCACGACTTGGGTAAACGCTGCCTAGATAATTGACTGCCATTAACCTCTGTAAAAAAATGATATTGTTATTAGAGTCACAACGTCTAGTATTATTGCTCCAAAATCCCTACTGAGGCTTTAACATCAAAGTTCACTAGGTCTTCTCCATTTCTATCAGCTAGCAAAATAAACAACTGTTTTCTACTGTATTAGTTTCATTAAGCATTCTATAGGTACGAATCTCACCTTAAGACAAAATAAATGTACTGTATATACAAGTGTCAATGGCATTCAGGATACTGATAATGCAGCTGTTATGGCGTTCACAAAGGAAAAAAGGGCAAATTACAAAAAAATCTGACTTGGATTGCTTCCCTGACACTGTTCATTTATACACAATGTACGAAAACATATTGAAAAGAAAGTTAAAAGGGCTTCCTAAAAAAAAGGAAACAGGAAATATTCTATATCCTTATGCACATGTTCTCATCTTTGACAGGTAAAATGAATTCTTCCGTTTCACTCTCCTGAAGACTTAAAACAACTGGTAGCCCATACAAGCAATAAAACAGATTATTTACACTTACTGCTCCACCTCCTATAACATTACAACTATTTAGCACTTTCAGATGGCTCAATGACGAGGTGGGAATCAAAGTAACCAAAACAGAGGGGTAGGGTCTTTTTTATTATTATTATTTATGTTTTGGTATGGGTTTTCTTGTTGTTTCTTTTGTTTCCATCAAGTTGCACAAAGTTAAAAACAATTTGTGCACCTCACAGTTGAACGCTGAGGAGATGGATTCTTCTTAAACAGATTCAAAATATGGGGGAAAAAAAAACCCACACATCTTCAACAGGAAAAAAGAGACCATGTGAAATTCAGCATTTTCCACAGCGTGTTAAACTATAATGCCACACATCAAGCTTTCCTGCCATCTGGAGGTCCTTCCCTGTCCCAGGTGGAAAATTCACTGTTCTGAACAATATGGAGCAATAATCATGGAGCAATAATCAGGTAAAAGAAAAAAATAAGTTGCAATCCTTGCAAATCTAAAAGTGCACATGAATAGCACCACTAATGAAATATATGACTACTTATACAGTCTGCAAAGACACAGTAAAACAATCTCTTTCTTAGAATAGGGGGAGGACAAATTACTTGCAATGAAATAAAGCACCATCAACTCACTTCAAAAGAATTCACTTCAATATCTTCAAATTTTCCTGTAACTGATGTTCCTGCACAGTTTACAAGCAGGTCAACTGGCCCCAGCTTCTCCTGAGCCTGCAAGAGGACAGAAGTTGAGATTCTCTTCAGCAGGAAACGTCATTCATATAGTAGAGAATCATAAAATATTTTGCCTCTTGAAACACATCACACAGAGACGACCTGAATATATATACATAGGTGAAACAGTTGCTTCTCACCTGTTTTAGAACATTCTCCACCTGTTCATAGTCTTTAGATACATCAACAGAAATACACAGTACAACCTAAAAAAGGAAAATGAAAGAACATTTTATAACTGAAGTCCGAGAATGGTTGGCTCCAGAAGAAACTGCACACTGCTTAATTAGGTTATATCAGGGACAAAATTAGAAGAAACAAAAAAGATCATGAGAAACTGATCAGTGGCACAGTGCTACATATGCCTAAATAGCGATTTAATGTTTATTCCTTGTCTGGGAACAAGAGATTATGGATTTTAGTTTGAATGATACAGGAAAATGAAAAAAGACATTGGCCCAGGGGAGAATAAGTAAATGAATAACAACAACGAGACAGCAATGCCTTAATTTTTGTGGCAGCTGGGAGTTAGGTATAGATTTTCTTTAAAATTGCCGATTACTTTTAGCAACATGATCTCAGAATCTAAGTTTTGAAGCACCTTCCAGTCAAAGGAAGCATTGACTTCAGGGTATCACCAACTGTAAGATCACTGCCAACTCCAGCTTGGCCAGGGATTTACAGATTGACCATCCTCCCTGCTAAACAACCAGTACAGTTCTGGGGCAACTCATTATCCCGAAAGCAGAAGCAATCACATACCACAATAAAAGCAGAAACTCCTATATTCTTATCCTAAATTCCATGCCTTACTTTACTTTGTTTAATTCATTTAAAACTGGTTTGAGGTGAAATAAAGTCATCACCAGTTTCTAACAAGTGTCATCAGGATCACTTGCCATGAAGCACGCCAACAAAAATGAAGACAAGCTTACCAAAGTGTAACTAACTGCTCTGGCAGCTAGTCATTCATCAGTTTTGCCTCTGGTCAGACTGCAGCACTTCCCAGCTACATAAACAGAATCTGCTTGCCATTCCTGTGCAGCAGGTTGGCTATTCCTGCCTTCCAGCACTGTGCATAGTTGGACATCAGAGTAAACTTGTGGTGCAATTTATTGGCTGGTCAGCAAGCATCTCCCCTTAGGGCATTTTTAGATTTTGGAAATATTTATCTTTGACTTAAGTTTGAGAACAAAACACCAGCTGAACTACGATAACACTGATTTACTATCTTGATGCCTTTACTAGATCGGCAAGGTTAAAAATCACAGTTGCGTACAAAAATTGGACATCGGGCCACAGATCAGTTAATCATACTGTGAACAGCGTACTCAGGAACTACCAAAGCTTGCATTGGCTACCTGCATTTATTGTTACCTACGTTATACAATTCATCTTTTTGCTTCTATTATTGTATTTCCTTTCTGCTGCATTAAGCTGATTACCTTCGCTCCAGAGCATGCACTGTGAATGTGGTCCTAATAAACAGATTATGCTGCCAGGAAGTCTAATATCCTCATTCCAGTTCCCTGTCTTTTGTTCTAATAGTGCATTGTCCGATCACTGCCAAAGCATTCATTCCTCAGTAAAAGCTCAATTCCACTCCCAGTGAGGTAACGAGGAATATTCCATACTACGAAAGGGATTTAAAAAAAAAAATTCAAAAAAAAAAAAACTAAGGGCAAGTATTTCATTCCACTGCACACCTTTATTTGTAAAGGCTGCGCTGTCAGCATTCTTAGTAAATCACAAATGAATGTCTTTCAGAGAACACATGCCAAATCAAACACTAAAACGTACGCTGGCACCAGAATCCTGGCTCTCAGTGCAGTGTAGTTTTACATATACATACATGAGCAGAATGTACAGAGCATATCATCATGTAAAAAGTGGTATTTCCTCTGGCTTTTTGCCCCCTAGCTTGGCATCTTACAAATGTAACAGTCTCTGTGGTCTGGCAATCCATACCAGATAATATCTTTCCCTATACTTTCAGAGATCTTCTTGTGCAGCCTCTGTCAGTTCAGCTGCCCTCATTTTGTCAGCTTCTTATCTGCTGTTCCAGACACCCTGCTTTTTCTAATTGTGTTCTTTGAATTCAGAGCAGGCAGACTTCCGTGTGACAATGACTACAGCTCAGCAACAGGCACACAGGAGGGCACTCCCACTACAGCCAGATGAAGCATAGACAAGTCTAAAGCTGCTGCTGCTAAAACAATCCTGTTTAGCCCACACTGAAGCTTGTTCAGTCTTGAACTTTCTGAAATTTTAACTGAAACTCTTGCAGGCATGTACCAAGTACTATTCTTAAGAAAGAAAAATGGAAGTTCACATCTGTCAAGCTCGGACAGATTCTTAGCAAGAGCATTGTGACAGTGTTTGACAAAGGATCAAATTCATTGTCAACCCTGGGAAAAGAATAGAGCAGCTAAAGAAAAACAGTTACCAGGATTTATTTATTTTAAAAGGGGACAAAATGTTGTTCCTCCTCACCTCGTATGACTTAATATTTTGAAATAGGTTTGATCTGAGGAAGGCAACGTGAACAAAAGAAAAAAAAAAAAAAAGATCATCTTGAGCCATTTGACAGAAATGAGCAAAGACAGAATCTTACTACGTTTTCTTGATACCTCCATTTATAACATTGCTTCCAAATAGTCATCTTTCTCCATCGCTTCTTTTCAAGAGAATATCCAGCTTATTAATTCACCAGACTAAAGAAGTGATTTACTACACCCAGCAGACACCAAATCCCCTATCACAAGCAAATTGCTTGCACTTGTAATAATGAAAACAACAACCAAGTTCTGGAACACAAGAAAGAGGAAATCAAAGATGCAATGGTCTCAACACTGTTTCCCTTCTCCTTTGGATTATGGGTATTAAGAAAAAAAATTGTATTTCATCTTGAAGTTGTGTTTTTTGAACATAGAAAGCCAGTGCCCCAGCAAGCATTACGCACTGACACAGCGCATTAAGCGTAAGTGCACTATTTATTTACCAGAGCACCTTTGGTGTTTAGAAATCTCAGTGCTTTGCCAGAAAATAGCAGTACGCAGCACAACATAGGGAACAAAATCTGAAGATAAGTATCTAAATTTCTTCCCCATTACAATAGCTGTATTTATGATCTCTCAAAGGGAGACTTGAAAAAAGCAGGTTGTTCTCCTCGATCTTGAACGATACAAACACTTACCAAGTGACAGCAAACCGCAGCTACCAAAAATATTCTGTTACACCCACAGCTGAAGATACCAATCTTATCCTCCGAAGGAAGTTAGCGTACTAACCAGGCAACACCAAATGCAGAAGAGTTTGGAACATCACACGCAGGCATACTAGTATTTTTTGAATTCAAGGAAGGCCTCACTTACTTTTGTCAAACAGTTTTAAAAGCCAGACTACTGAAACTATGTTGTAGTGACTAATTTGAAACACAACAGTTACAGGTAGCAGTGATCTTACCTGCTTGTCATTAACTGAGTATTTTTCTATTTCCTTCTTTGTCTGTAACAGCTTGTTCTGAAACGGACAATAGGAACAGCTAAAGCACCACAGTTATGAGAACATTAGTCTTCAGCATTTGAGAAGCCTTAGAAACACACTCTAAAAACAAGAACATTATCATCAGCTAACAGTATCACTTTACTATTTTCATCTTAGAGATTTATGAACATACAATCAAAATATCAACTCTACGTGACAGCAATGGCAGAGTTTTAAGGCAAGCTTATCACAAGCTGTATGCTGGGCAACACTCCTTAAAAAGGCAGACACCTCTACTCTGAAAATATACTACATTTAAATTATTAGTATCACCTTAAAGCATACAGCGAAGAAAAGTATGAGTAATTATCAATTCCCAAATTACTCCTCAACTGTGCCAATTTCATGAAAACATCATAGCCAGCAAAAACACGAATGCACTTACCTCATCTCTTGCAATCAGTGTTATAAAAGCACCTTGCTTATAACATTCAATAGCAATACATTTTCCAATTCCACTGGAGCCTCCGGTTACCTAGAAGTTAATTTGAAGTCATTAGTCCGTTATTCTAATCCTTACTCCTGTATCACAGCAAGTCAAATCAAAATTCTAAGAGTGTACTGAGATTCAAATATTACCCAGTGAAGTATGACACACAGGATGCACAAAAGTTAGTTTACTTATGAGCATGAATGGAAAAATGAAATCTCACTACCCTGTCAAGCAATAATCCCAAAAACCAGCTTTACCTTGGTGGTATTTTTTCCATGTTTGTTACGTCAGGTTCACTTAAACCCACTCCCACATGGGACCTCTCACTTGCCTTTGACAAAGTTATTTCTACAGTAACAGTTCTAAGTTAGAAATCACTATTAACATTAAGAACGCAATTACATACTGTCCCTCCATGCCTAGCTACAATAAAAATTCATAAAACGAGCCATCATAGGTTGTCTGCCAAAAACATCGCGTAAACAAACAGGACTAAAGAAATTACCTTCTTTCTTATTAAATTAACATCCTTAATTTGACAGCAGGTCCTCTGTAGAGCACGTCTCACAGTCTGTGTCTGGACACTGAACTGCCTGTGCCATCCCTCAATGTCTTTTTGTGGGGATCCCAGTTCTGTGCCTCCGTAAGCCTTTTCTTTTTCCCCTAAACCGTAATTCCCACTGGTCTTCCATGCAAATAGGAAATAAACAGTTTGTCTGTAGACAGACACAAGGTGATAGCTACGGCCCCACATCATACGTGGGAGGAGACACTATTATACAGGTTAAAGTCACCTTAACAGCCCTCTCGCTACCCTCCAGAAACCTATTTGCAAACTCTGTTTAAAACAAAACATAGGTGGTGATACAACTTCTCTTTTCAACAAAAACTGAAGTCTCTTCCTGACTTTCAGGTGACTCGTTCACTTAAATCCAGTCTCAGTCTGTACATGCCTTCAGTCCTTAAATAACACACAGTTATTTAACTGTGTATATTAACACACAGTTAATTGTGTGTTAAAAAACACACAGTTACTTTCCTTGTGTGACCAAATTTGTTGATTTTTTACCTGAGAGCAAATTACTGAGAGAAATATTGGAGTGTTTGTTGATGAAGCGAGTTCTGAAATACAGACTTTAATATTTGAAAAAGAGATTCATATTCCCCTGGAAGTTGTTGTTCGCGTTCTTTATCGAGACTTCAGAGAAAGCAATGCATAACCTCCACTTCAGCTATGAGAAATGGAACGCGCTGAGCCAACTGGTGGAAGAGCAAAGGCTGCCAGCCTCATCCACACGTGCCTCAATATTGTTTTCAGACTCACTATCCTCAAAATTCTTTCATATTCCCGGAGGCAGTAAAGTCAGAGGAGTCAGAAGTACACTTCCATGAGTCACCAAACTCTTCTATCTTATGAGTGTTTCCTCACAAAGCTTCAAAGAAAACAGCTTAGGATTCCACAGGTGATCATATAACCTCAGCAAACATATTTTCAACATAGTCCATAGTTTTTGTCTAGTTTGCCTGCCCTCACCAATGGCTCAAGAACTTACAGTGACTAATGTCAGCTTAAACAGAGCTTAACAGACTCCCTCTATTAGAGAAAGTTGCTTCAAATCAGCTTCTAAACGACTCTCTGCAAAATAAGCTTCACTACACTAACCCTCATGGATGACTTCAAGATGCACGCTCTCTTCTGGAGACGTTTAAAGATGTAGCACTCTGAATAAAGGATGACTGCTTCCTAAGCAAATTAAGTCTGTAAGAACGAGTGTTAATGTTTCAGGACTCCGGCAGAACCCCAGCATCGTTTAATTCTTCACGATGGAAAAAAGTTAAGAACTTTTAGTTTTATTTCCAAAGCATCTCTCAAGATTGCAGCACATCTCTAGAAGGATTAAAAGATTCAGTTTGATGTATTCAGGCAAACCTCAGTTCCAGAGCGTTCGTGAGCTGCTTCTACAGATTTTCAGCAGCAGCTGGTACGTCAGCACAGGAGCTAACTAACGCGTGTGGAAGATTGCTTCGATTCCCATTTTTGGCACAGCGCTGAGGCACAGCTGACTGCTACCCGTACCAATTGCTAAGTGTCATGAACTGGTCAACTACACCAGCGCTTGAGGAATTATCTGAAGGTGAAGGTATGGGCATGAAGCCTCTGGCTTTTTAGACAGCACTAATGTCCGCTGCAGGGAAGACGATGTCTGAAGTCAAGCAAGAAAGGGAAAAGGAAGTTTTTAATTGCATTCACACCCAAGAAAACTGGATAGGGCTCATGTCAGATAGGTCAGTGACACAAGGCAGAATCAGTTAGCTGGGAACTTTAGCATTTAGGTGGAAAGCTGTTACTGATACGCCGGAGGTTGTTAATAACATGCACCATGAGTGGCAACGTAACAGTAAGGAAACATCGATCAATGAGTAAGTGCAATTCCCAATCCTGACAGCAATCATCCGAAGCAATCAGAATGAAGTCCTGACTGATAAACCATTTCCAAGAGAGCTCATTAGCTTTCACTTAGCAGCACGGGACGCAAGCTGGCTTCACAATTTTAGACCTTCACAGAAGGTATTTAGTTCCACTGAAACAGAACATCTCTGTAACCTGCTCTGACTGACTGGTGTGCCTGACTATACTCTAGATGACCTCTTGCTTAGCCACTCAGGAGCACACAAGCCACAGGTCACACTGCTCCCAATGCAAGAGTGACAAAGCTGAGATACCAAGACGGGTCAACTGCAAGGACACCCAAAGCCTGCCGCTGTTATCTGATGGGCTTTGCACGGAAGTGGTGAAACCATTCCTAGACCTGAGACGGCCCTTACACTGGTGGTTTGGGTGTGCTGAGGTTCAACTATATCTAAGTGAAAGGCCCTGGAAGACAATCACAAGCAGCAACCATCCTTACATTACTGCCATTGTTGGCCCACAAAAGCAAATATACATGTAAAAGCATCTTGTTTTACTGAGTGAAACCTGATGCTTGAGTGAAACCTGATGGCTGTGAAGACCTTTTTATTTAGTGGTGCCCACTGGGCTTCCCAAAATACACAGCAGATACGGAACAGTAAAACACCCCCACAAGATTAGATCAGTAATTTGGTGTTATGTGGAGTTCCATTCCTCTCTAAGTAAGAAGAGACTCCTGTGGTCACTCTCCCTCTCTAAAGCATACCTCCTGTCACGCAGTGTTTCCATCACACAAGCGATTCTTGGAGAGGGTAAAGCCTCCACGAGCACAGTTTCTGATTTACAGAACCATCACCCACTATTTTTCCTCAGCAACTCACCCGAACATCTGAAATCCAAACATGCAAGCTGAACAGCATCAGGGTTATTAACAGCACCTACACATCCAAAAACTAACGAACCCCGAAACAACTGCTCCACGTTTCATTTGTTCGCATGAATGCCTTAAGAGCATAGCTGAAGCCACAATCAAACAACTGCTTCTGCCGGCAGCAATGCCAGTGGAGCCCATCACCCACCGACTCATATCCTGATGCCAATAAATACCTACAGCCTTTTCTTCTATTGGCATACCAACACAGTTGATTCTCTAGGTGGACTGCTAACTTTATAAGGCTTCTAGGAATACCCATTTTGAGACCTCCACTTGTGTCAAATTCAGCCTACACGGCTAATATGATTAGCAGTTGTGAGGGAAGGAATTTGTTATCATTTTCAGCGTGAGCCGACTGAAACGTCTCTTTGAAAAAAAAAAAAAAAAAAGAGAAGAACCAGCAGAGCAGCTTTTGAAACAGCTTAACGGCATAAAGGCAACACTTGGGATAATCAGGTTGAAAACGACCCAAGTGAGCAATATTTGGGAACGAAATACACTGGGCACTTCACCGTTTGCTGTTCTGTCTCCGTGTGAGCACTGCAGAAGCCCCTCACCCCGCTCCAGCTCTGCTTTTGCGTGGTATGGGAGGCTTGCTTAGCGAGCGTTACTGCTGCGGGAAGAGCCTCCACTCGCACTCTGACACCTCAGTCAGGATGCGATGCTGTAAAGCAAGTTACAATACCCTGTAAAAGCTATTGCATCTAGTTCGCGAATACTGTCGCAACTTGGACAGCTCCAAGCGGGGACCGGCTCAGCCCGCAAAGAGCAGCCCCAGAACAGGTGGACGGACGCAAACGGAAGAGACGGCCCACGGAGCTCCAGAGCAGATTAACGCCGAGCTCCGAGAGCAGCCCGAAGGACCGCAGCTCACGCAGCCACGTGCTCCTCCACGCACCGCGAAGCCCTCCCCCAAAGCCTCTCTCTTCCACCACGCCGATCGCAGCCAACCCAGCCGTCCCTCGCGGGCGCGGATACCCGCCCGGCCTGCCGTGCGGCGGGGCCTTCCCCGGGACGCGGCGGCCGCGGCCTGTCCCCGCCCAGCCCACCCCGGGCTCGGTCAGGCGGGGGGAAGCGGGAGGCCCCGCTCCACTCACCACGACGTGCGCGCCGGGCAGCTTGAGCGGCTTGGGGCTGATGAGCGGCGACACCATGTAGAGGAGAAGGACGACGGCCACGATGAAGGCGGCCGCCAGGAGCAGCATGGCTCGGGCCGAGCTCGCCGCCGGGGAGGCGGCGTGGGGTGAGGGGGGGGGGGGGGGGTAGGGGCGCGGCCCCTGCGCTTGCGGCAGAGCGCGGAGCGGAGCAGCGGGAGTGCCGCCGGTGGCCGCCTGCGCCGCGGCGCCACGGGGGCCAGGGAGGGGGAGGAGAAGGCGGCCGCCACTCCGCGTTCTGATTGGCTGGTGGGCGGGGCGGGCGCGGCCTCGCGCGCGGGGATTGGCCAGTGAGCGAGGGGAAGGAGCTCGCGGATTGGCCGAGGGGCGGGACGGAGCCCGGAGATTGGAGCCGCAGGCCGTTCGCGGGGTCACCGTTGGAGGCAAAGGGCGGCGGAGAAGGGAGAGAGCTCCGGAGGAGGAGACGGCGCGCGGGAGGGCGCCCCCTACGGGCCGCGCCCAGCGCGGGAGGCGCCGGGCGGCGGGGAGGCCCCGCCCACTCTCGTCACGTGGGGGGGGCGGAGCTGGCGCTTCCCGCCGACAGGAGGGGGCGGGGAGGTGGTGGTAGTCAGGGGTGAGGGGGAGTAAACGCGTCCTGGAGCTCGAGGGGAGCGGTCCCGCGCCTTCCACTTAATAGCCCCGCCTGCACTCGGTACTGCCTTCGCCGCCCTAAGGCTGGAACGGAGCTCCCCGGAAGGACTGACGTTGGCAAACGCTGTGCAGCCTCTGAGTTGCGGAGTGCACGGCAGCGGGGAGATTGGGATCAGGGGAAAAAGCGCTGCGAGAGAAGGGCGTGAGGATAACGCGGGGAGTAGGCGGCAGCGGGCAGGGATTAGGCGGCCGTCAAGGCGAGAGCACGGGATCCGGAGCAAACAGGGTTAGGGGTCGCTTTGAGCGTGGTGCGGAGGTGCGAGGAGTTGGAGGGGTAGGAAGGGAGTGTGGCGAGGTGATGCGTGTTGAGTTGGAGGGCACCACCAGGCCCGACCACCAGCCCTCGCTGACTGTGCTGTCGGCAGGACTCAGCGCTGGATGCAGACTAGAAATCTTGGCCACCAGAGATGGCTGCTGCATCCGGGACGCCCAGGCCAAGCACATGGCGTTACCTTTAGTCGAAGATTCATGAAACACAATGGGTAATGTAGAGCCTGTTTATAGGCAGCTGCTGTGGAATACGGCGAGACTTGAAAAGCCCAAATGTCAGCAGCGCGGAGATAAAGCAGGTGGAGATAAATCCGTCTTTCACAATGCCGTATCGCTCTCAGAATCAACGTGAGGTGAGGGCGTGCATGGCAACGATCCTCTGCCTTTGATTTCTAGGAAAACGTAGTGGTAGAGGGCCTCTAAAAACCTCGAACACATCATGTGCTCCTGTTTGGTCGTAGCCATGATCACACATTACTCAAGCATGTAAGAAGCCCTCGTAGATGAATGAGGAATCCCTTTGGTAAATTTCATGGAGAAACCCATCCTGTCTTTTCCTTTTGGCTAACTTCACAGCCTTGTGGTTGACAACCCAGGTAGCGGCTGCCCTGGTTTTGTTCTCGGTACTGTGAAGTGTCATGAGTTTATGTCTGAGAATTATACTCAAAATTAAAGACCTTGTGAAATGATCGTAATTCACTGATGTATCGCCACAGCAGTAGGTTTTTGATTCTTCAGACGTGTGCCAGCAAGCGCTGAAGTTTGCCCTCCTGAGCTATCTGCTGCCTGGTTTGTGTTTGTCTCGTGTGACCTCACTCACTAAGGAAGTGCGTTCCTGACACACGGGAATCGTTGGCTATGAAACTGTTTTCTCAGTGACTGTAGAACTGGAAACTGAACCCTAACATAAATGTCGAAGCTGTCCTGTCCAAACTTTGGTTCTACGTAGGGCAGTATTTAATTAATCTGGCCTTCATAAATAACATCAAAAAGTGTAATTTGGAGCACAAACTGACCAAGGTGTGTATGCACCTTGGGGGATGGGTAAGAAAAGAGAAAGGTTAAAACATGCTAATTGCCTTGCTAATTAATCCTCAGAAGAAACTTCAACACAACAGTGATGTGTTTAGAGAAGGAAATCAAGTACAAGTAGATTAAAGTGCCCAAACTATAGCACCAGCTGTGGTTTTCTGCTTCCTCAGTTCTGTTCATTTAAATCTTTCAACAGACGTTTGCAATAACAATATTGTGGGTTGAGATAACTCAGTATGAACAAAGTGCGGCAACTGAAGGACGAAAGTAGTCATTTAAACATGGAAGCGAGTTTATGAATCGGTAATATTACAACACAAGTGACTGATATTAGGGGTGTCCTTTTGATCTTCTTGAGAGATAGCTGTTCCCAAAACATACAAGGTACACACAAAAGAGATACAGGCTGTTTTAAGATCCCATTAAGGGATGGCATAAAGCTTTAGCAGAGCAGGTATCAAGGTTGCAGCCTGGACAGCCTTGACAGTGTTGTGCCTGAGTACTCATCTGCTGGATTTTCTGGTTGTGTCATATTCACCTCAGGGAGAGAGGAGCGAAAAAGACCAGGATGTGTGAGCTACGCAGTGACTTAAAAAAGCAGGAGACTTCTTCATGTGATTTCCATCCAGTCAGTCCTTCTGCTTTTAGAGAAAGCAGCAGAAGGAATATCTTCAGTGGCTGAGGAGAACAACTTTTTCCGTCTGTTCTTCTGAATCAACTTACTTTCTTCTCCAACCTTCTTCCTTTTGTGTAGCATTCATAAGTGTCCTAAGCTCATTTCTTAAGAGGTCTGTTGCATTAATGGTTATGAGACGTTAAAGCCGTGTTGGCAGTTCTTGGATGCCTGCAAAGCTTCAGGTTTTAGAATAATAGCAGCCTAGATGAGTGGTTCCTGGTCAACAAGCTGTCCTGATCCCCTGTGTGCCAGATGAGAAGAGCTTATAGGGACATTAGAACTGAACTCAGGAAAGGATTTGCGTAACACGCTGGCAGTAGAGGAGAATTGGGTAAGAAATAATGATCTGCACATGGTAGTGACTAAAGCAGTGTGACTGAAGTACTTATCACACCCAGCTGCCTGCCTTGCTGTTCTTCCCCAGACAATCAAGCAAACCCCCTGTAGTTGAACAGTGGTTTCTTTTCTGGTTCATCATGTTGGAGAGAACATCAGCTACCCCACGTATAGCAGGGTGAAACAGCTCCCAGAGCACTGTGCAGGTCAAAATACCATATGTACCCTGTCTGCTGGAGTGCTGCTATCGCGGTGATCTTCTGGGTATTCCTAGAAGGAGATTTCCTGTACTCCCAAGCTCGGTGTATCATCCAGAAAGTGCTTGCCTGCAGCAGGGACGGGTTCCAGCGATCTCTGCAGCTTCTAGCTATGCCGCATGCCCTTATCGCGATGAACTCGGGCTGGGCTGATGGCCCAGGGGCTGGAGGCTGCCAGCACACAGGCAGGGGGAGGTTGTAGCAGCTCAGGCTCAGGTCAAACCAAGGCTGCTTGCTGGGGCAGAGGAGGACTGTTCTGCTGTGCAAAAGCAGGTGGTATATACATACGTAGCCCAGCCACCGGCCGAGAGTCCCAAGGCTGCTGCAGTATTTTTGCAATGAGCACACAGGAAACAAGAAAGCACTGCTGAAATCCAATTTTTGTCTTCACGCGGGTCAAGCTGATTTAACTGTTTAATGTAATTGCTGTAGTGGTTTGGAAAAAAAAAAAAAAGAAATAGTAAACCCGTGTGCAGAATGAACCATTGATAACTGGGTGCCTGTTATGTGTCACAGCTGATTCTGTGCTGAAGAAATAACTGTACAGGTATTTCATATACTGAGCAACGTATTTGTTGAAATAAAGTACATTTACCTCAAACTAGTAGTAAAAGGAAGTCTTTACTGTCTGATTTAAATGGACTTTCATTTAGTATCCTGGGGGTGCTGTAGGTTGGAAGAGAGGGCTGAGACCTCCTTCTCATCAGGTGCCATGGAAAACACCCTCAGGTGAGTATGTCTGGAAGCAGGCAGGATGAGGGAATGGGCTCCCATTTCATTTGCAGTGGAAGGATCAGTGCTAACATTTGTATATAGCTGTTAGAAATGAACAGGGATGTCCACTTTGTCTTCTGATGCAAGCTCACCCATTCTAAATTTTTATCTCCTGAAAAGTTGTATTTTAGCTGATGTTTACCGTGCAAGTTCATGTTACAAGATAACCCTTGATACTACCACTAAGAAGTCCTCCTCTTCGATGAAGCGAAGCTGCAGTGTGGCAAAGCACACATTTGTCTGACCTTTTGCCTGGCTGCCCATCCGGCCATGTTGTGCCATTGCACCCAGTCCCAGGAGACCTACTCCAGGGCCATGGAAACTGAACACTTAAAGGGAAATGCTTTATGCAGACAGAAACATTGCACTTGTGAGTTTGAAAATGTGATTCCACCAAATTCTCCTCCTCAGGTGCAATGTTTTTTTTTTCCCTCTACTTAACTGTGCATTGAATTCTTGTTAAGAGTATGCTTTGATTCCTAAAAAAAGTTTTTTTCTTCTAATAGTAGACACACTCTAGTCCTTATTCCAGAAAGCTTGCTCCTTGTACTTTGAGAGTCTTCACCCTGAAATTGGGATGAAAATAACAGCATTTTAAGGTGCAACATCAAGACTTTTCTGAACTGTCTCTGGTTTTCTGTACCTTCCTCCTGCAGCCTTCCACGTCTCAGAATTGCGGTACAGCCTTTCCTCCTCCACCAGAAAATCGGATAGCGCAGGCCGTATCCTGCACTTCCCATTCCCCATCCTCACGACAGCTGCCCTCTTTCCCAGGCACTCTGTGGAGGAGCAGAGCTGCTGAGTGCATAAGCAAAGATCTGCCATTCCAAGGGAGCAGAGGAGGGTCACCCAGGAATCACCGCACTGCTTCAGCATTGATGTATTTTGCCTTTATTCAGAGGCAATTACACTTCCAGCAGCTTATGGCCAATTACTTTCTCTCTTAATGATTCCTGCCCAGCAATTCGGTTGTAGTTGCCAGAGCAGGCAGGGTTTGTTTTTTGTTTGTTTTTTTTTGCTTTGGAAAACATATACCTCAGGGTAATCTTTAAACATCGACAGGTTCTAAAGTTCACAAGTTTGATCTGCTTTGGGATTAAGGTACCTGTTGAGCCACCACAAGCCATCCAGTCAAGCCGCTTCTATTGTGTGCGTGTGACTGATTCTTATCACAAAAGATCAAGTTAATGATTTGCAGTCTTTGGCAAGCCTCTGGTTTCTTTCAGCTTGCTTTTTGTAAGCGATATTCTCGGGTAGTTTCAGTGGTTGTGAAGCTACTGCAGTGCTCTGGAGATTTTCCTTGTGCTTCTGGCTGACAGCGTTGTCCATCTCTAGGCCTGTTTGGCCAACCCCATAGCACTGGGAGATGTGTGCTCTCCCATTGCCTTTTTACCTGCACTTGTAAAAATACTAGAGGAGCTGAAATTACTTCCTTCAAGTTCATCCCATGTTCTCTTTCAAAGCAATTCTGAGAACTTGGTTTGCTCAGTCTTTCCAAAGGAGTTAAATCTGTTTCCAGTTCCATGTAACACACTTGTCATACACAGCACTGGCAAGAGACTGGTGCTTATTTCTTGGATGCAACTACACAGCACGTGCCCTTGTTATCAGTCCCTGATCCGTTATCTTCGGCATTTACTGCAAAGCCACCACTGTTACGCAACGGAAATTTGGGAGACCTCTTCTTCTTAGCTTACTTTTCCTCTAGCCCAAGGAACGAGTACGAAATAGCCTGCTGAATGCAAGGAAACCTGTGCCTGCACACTTTCCCCTCAGTGAGTTATTACCAAATACACCAGAGTTGCTTGCACTTCTTCAAGTCTGTTTCCATCCCCTAATGGCACCAACCATTGCCCTCCTTTTGTCAGCCAGCATGTACAAATTTGCCCCGTAGCTTTGAATGGAAAAAGGGAAAAAAAATCAGAGAAGCTGACAGCTTTTGTTCCGCTGCTTGTAAGCTTGCTCTGGGAGAAAAGTTGAAGAAATAGGAACGTGCTTTGAAACAGGATTTTAAAAGGAATCGGCTTCTTATCTTCCCTTTGAGAAAAAAATAGTGTGAAGGACAGAATAAATCAGACAAAAAATAGAAAGAAACGGACATGAGAGAACTGGTTGGGCAAAAAGGAGGTGGAAATTAGCCAGCAGCAGCAGGAAAGGAGGAGGCACAGATTGCCAATTAACACTTTGATCAAAGGGAAGGCCCGATCAAAACCTTCATCCTCCTTTAAGAAGCATCACCCCTTTTTACTATTTACTGCAATGAAGCGAGCACGCTTTAGGCTGAGACTCAAGAGAATAATCCAAGTAAACCAGTAAAGCCTGCAGAAATTGTTTTGGTTTTTTTTTTTCCCCACAGCTGACACCCCAGGCAAAAATAAGTAAATAAATTAGAATTTGTAGTGCAGAACATGAGCACCGTGGCAGTCATTCCAGCAGTCATTTCCCCTCTGCGTTAGCTGCAGGAGAGCTGCAGCACAGACCAGCACCTCCCACCCCGTGCACTCCTTCATGGACACATTTGCCCATGCAGACCCTCAGGCTGCCCAGGAAGAACAAAACCTCTACATCCCAAAGGACGGTGAACGGCTGCGAATAGTTAGCTGCCTGCTGGACTGAGCCTATCCAAGCCCGGAACGAGCGGGCACCTCTCTGTGCTGCCAGTGCTGGGTGAATGGAGCTGTGCAGCAGCTCCTCCCTGAACTCTGGCTAGGTTGTGAGACCGGCCCTGTGGTTCCTGTGGCAGCTCCCGCAGTGCTGCAGCTACACGAGGCTGGCTGGCAGGCCACCTGCTTGTTTCCCTACTGGCAGTGGCCACGTGCACCAAGGGCAGGAGGACTTCAGGCGGGTGAAAAAACAAAACAAAACATTTCTTAATCATAGAGGCAGCGCAAGGCTGGATGTGAACAAACAAAACCATACCAAAGCAAGCACACGTGTAAAGGGGGGAAAAAAAAAAAAAAAAAAAAAGCAACAAAAACAACGTTGCAGTCTGGTTGTGTACAGAGCAAATCAAGGCTGTGATTAATTCATTACACATTGGAACTCCTGAGCCTCTGCAACTGGCGTTATGAATGGCATGCTTGAAAAACAGCCAAGTAGCTGTCCACATTTGCTAACATCTTGCCATACCATCATCATGAAAAAATATTCAAAAAATCCCTGACGGGTAGGAAGCTCCTGGCTGCAGCCCGGGCTCCAGCCTTCAGGCGGTGGAGGGAAATGATCATTTGCAGTTGGCATTGTCATTTTTTTCCTAGCTTTCAGGTAGGCAAACAACTCACTCGTCTCTTCCAGAGCTCAAATCGCCGCTGTAAGTAACAGTTCTCATTTGCCATTTTTATTTCCTCCGTGAGATGGTGATATTTATAGCAACTTTCTGGGTCCCTTGCTTGCTTGACTCGTGATTGCTACTGTTCTCACAACCACATTCCCAGAACAGTAGCAAAAGGAGACTGCTCCAGCACCGGTTTTTGTGAGCAATTACCTGCAGGTACTCATCTGCCTACAGTAGCGTGAGTCAGAGGAAATTACTGTTTATAGTTTACAGGCCACATGTGACACTGAGCGTGTTTGAAAGCAAAGTCCCTGTCGCGAATAGCTGAGATTTAAATTAGCTGAGGCAGCAGAGGAGGAGGGAGGGCAAGCAAAAGCAGGTCTTGCCAATCCATGGCACGGTGCCTGGTGATAGGTCACCAAGCAGGAAAGAATACCTAACCCTGGCTTCATTATCAACATCAGGCCTATGCTCAGGTGCCCGTGACTTATTTCCTGGAGAAATCTCAAAACGTGACCAACACCTGTTTGGGCTCCTATGAGAGCTAAGCTCCTGCTGTGATGCAGGCAGGATATCAGTGTTTATTTTCATAACTGATGCCTGAGACATCCAAAGGAACTAGCTGTAAAATGCCCAGTATTCCTGCAAAAGAACGTAGCAGATTCTGCACGTGGCAGGTACCGTGCACAGATGGCACCGACAGATGGACGGTGCCTTCCTCAAACGTTGAGCTGTTGTGGGGTTGCTCTGATGAAGGGGAGAAGCATTTGTGAGCATTCGATCGTGGAGCCGTAGCTGCTTCAGCAGAGTAATGCATGCAAAGGAGGGATGTTCAAGAGACAAACCTGAGCAGTGGGCACAGGTGAACCTCACAAAGTTCAGTAACTCCAAATGCCCCAGCCTGGCTTGAGGCAATCCCCACTACCAGTCCAAAGCTGGGGGATGAAAGGATTGAGCAGCGCTGCCAAATAAGACCTGGGAGTACTGGTGGATGGAAGCTGGGCATGAGCCAGCAATGTGCCCTCACAGCCCAGAAAGCCAACTGCATCCTGGGCTGCATCGAAAGCGGCATGGTCAGCAGGGTGATGGAGCTGATCCTGCCCCTCTGCTCTGCGCTGCTGAGGCCTCACCTGGAGTACCGCGTCCAGATGTGGAGTCCTCAGGGCAGGTGAGACATAGACCTGCTGAAGAGCATCCAGAGGAGGGCCACAGACATGATCCTTAGAACGGAACACCTCCCCTACGAGGACAGGCTGAGAGAGCTGGGGCTGTTCAGCCTGAAGAAGAGAAGGTTGTGAGGTGACCTAATAGCAGCCCTGCAGTATCGAAAGGGGGAGCTACAGGAAAGGGGACAGGCTCTTCAGCAGGGTCTGTGATGATAAGAGAAGGGGAAATGGCTTCAAGCTCAAAGAGGGAAAGTTTAGGTTAGACATAAGGATACGTTTTTTTTACAGTGAGGGTGGTGAGGCACTGAATCAGGTTCCTTAGGTCGTGGTGGGTGCCTTGTCCCCTGAGACTTCCAAGGTGAGGCAGGATCAGACCTCACGGCAACCTGATTAGCTGTGGTGTCCCTGTGCATTGCAGGGGATTTGGACCAGATGGCCTCCAGGGGTCCTTTCCAACTCCAAGGATTCTGAGATTCTGGTAAACAGAAAGTGTACAAAACAGTGACCTAGTCAAAAAAACGACTATCAGAAGGGCGCGTGGGTAGAGGGAGGCAGGCAGAACTGTAATTAGGTCACAGGGACCAAAGGAAAATAACAGGACAAGCTTATCTAATACCTGGGCTGTCAGTACACAGATGTCAGGACAGAGGATGAACAGGAACAATTACGAATTTTTACATGGGTAACTGTGATGACAGAGGATCGGTGGAATAATAACTAGAATATTATTAGTAAAAAGGTATTTTAAAGAAAAATCAAGGCGAAAGCACAGCAGCTACACCACGGACTGCCCCCTCTCAAGAATAAAACGAGCAATGTTTTGATGATTATGATAAAGTATCTGTTAGAAAAGCAGCACAGCTGGAAGCAAACTGCCCATCGAGTGCCTGCAATAGTTTAAGTAAGTTGTGTGAATGGCTCTAAGTCAGCCGTGATTACTAGGACGAATCTGGTTAAGACAAACATGTATGGAAGCCAACCTTGAAATCATGGTCATCATTCTGGAGGAAGGAAGGAGTACGCAGCAAAATCAAGGCGTTCCTGCATATTGCAACAGTTCAGAGCCACTGAAAATCTCCCCGTCATGATCATCTTCAGATAGAATGTGAAACCAAATCTATTCTGAAGACTAGTAGTTAAACAATAAAATCAAAACCAAACTAACCTTACACAATTTTAAGGTAGAAAAACCAATACTTAAATCAGAGGAGGAACAGAAGCCCCGATTCAGAGGTTCATCAGGCAACACGGAAAAAGATGCAACCAGAGAACTGAATTAGTTTTTCTGACCCTCCGAATATACGTGTAATGAGTGGCAGAAAATCCAGTGTTAGTCAGTGGGAAGAAACATCTGTGAAGAACAAAGCAAGCATAAATACAACTGATTTAAAAACTATTTTACCCACAGAAAATAACATTTTTTCATATCACAGTCAGATTTAGCAATAGCACCAGAAGTTAGGAAAAAAATGCTGTGACTCGTCTGTGACTACTTGACTTGCAGACAACATGAAAGATATACAGGTAATTTATCCAGTGCTTAGAGGTTCTGGTTATGTGAACGAAACATAACCTTTAATCAGCTACAAACTGAGCAGCATTGTTTAGAGTACATAGGCTGCTCTGAAAGTAATGCCTCCTGCTTATTTCCACAGAAACTACAACGGTACAAAGAGCACAATAACGCTGTTTCGTAGAGCATATTCTCAGCTGCAAAACACTACTTTTCAGGAGTCACCACGGTTAGCTGTTTTCTCACCAGCGATAAGCAAGAGCCTGCAGGCTGTGCTCGAAAAACATCCACACCAGTGGAGGTGCCCCCGTCACCGTCACTGCTGCTGAAATGCACCAGCCACCGCCTCGCTGTGCTCACGTCCACTCTTTGGTGTCCGCAGACATTCAGCGAGCATCGATGAACGTCAACAGGTGTGATCTTTTTCTGTGTGGAAGAATTCGGTGACGTGCCACTGCTTCACTTTGCACTCCCATGTCCAACGCCACTTTGTCAGACTGCCCCTCTGCTGCCACCTGTTGCATGGCAAGAGCGTGCAATGGAATACTGGTGGGAAGGTTCAGCCACTACCACCAACATCCACCTCTGACACCGTGGACCGATAAACTAAAATAGGAGGCATTACCTCCGGAGCAGCCCCATAGTTTAGATTAACCCTGGAAACTGAAGTGATACTTTCCCCCCTACCTCTCCACAGCCATTTCAGCTATATCTTCTGGGATAACTCAGCTAGGAATCTGTGATAATATATCAACTTATTCTCATTGTACAGAAACAGCAAAACAGAAAGCTGTCTTGGGAGCTGCAGCTCTAACCAGCAGTGTTTATTTGGAATATTTCTAAAAACAACTCGGAACACCAAACATTAATGTTTCCGTTACAAGTGTTGTCCCACAACTGAGCAAGAAGCAAGATGCAAGTGTAAAGCACACAGTATACTTTTCTGCAGTAAAGACAGGGGATTACACAGCTAGGTATAGGGAAACCCATAGGACAGACCGACCTACGACAACAGCAGACACATTTCCTGAGAATTTTAAGATTGCCATTGAGGACTGTCATTTAAGAAGGTCAGTTAACAAGTAATTCAGACTGTAGCTTCAGGCCTCTAGGTGAGAGCCCTGCTAGAGTGTGGTCCGCTTCTGAAGTGTTCACCAGAGGCAATTTAGAACAAACAATCCTACTGCAGCTAAGATTTAGTTTACAGACCGCAGTAACTCGCATCTAAACTGGAATTTCCCCCCTTGCCCACAAAGGTCCACAGAAAGATCTGCTGCATATTGAACCACGTTCACACTGTCCAGCACGAGACCAAGGTAAAACCGTGGAACTGAATGGTTTTGGAAAGAACATTTCATTGTGCTAGTAAACAAAAGCTCAGCACCTTGCAGGTGAAAGAATTTGTCTCTATTTCGTTTAGCTGTCAAACACAGAAACAAAAATCTAAACAACAGTGATGAATTCTGGAAAGTAACATTGAAGAAATACTCACAGAACGTAACTGATGTTGAACGTTTTACTTCATTTAAGTACAGCAAATGTCACCCCTCCTATGATTTATAAAGGACGCAAAATATGTACATGAAAGAAACCAAAACCCATAAAAAGACAATCATCTATGTGCATATGTACGTGTGACATATACACACGAAGTGTGCAAGTTTCTTTTAATGCAAGTTTAACAAAGCGTGTTGCACAACAGAGTTGTACAGCCATTACAGAAGGGGGCGATCTGGGTATCCTAACGATGTCCCGCTCCTACAGCCAGCGCAGACTTACAAGGCACAAACTCAATGCTGACACTGTACTGTTGCAAGTTCAGGCACATTTCAATTTGTAGTTCTTAAAAAGGAGTAATAGTAATCGACAGAAGTGCTACTTCTGTACTAAAGTGCCAGCCTCTTCCCAAAGGTTGAATGTGAAGCTGATGAAACCTGCAGGCAATAATGATCAGTGGGGTTCTGAGTTAAGTGAATCCATCACTGCAACGGCTATATCGTGTTACGTGCCCCTCACCTCAGAGAGTATGCTGTTCCCCCACATACATCCCTGACACTCTTCAAAGGCTACCCAAACCTTGCCAGCCTCAACACGTGGAATCCTCCAGGTACTACTCAGCGTTTTTTTCTAACTTCAGCCAAACCTCTGATAAAACCAGATTCGAAAACCAGCCGTCAGGAAACCTTTCATCCACGGACCTGCACTGAACCAATCTTTGCTCAATTGCATAGTGGCGCGTGTATCAGCTAGTAAAGAGTTAAAAACACAAACTTGCTGTTTAAGGCAAAACGTTTAACCCAGCACAGCAGACAAAGCCAAATGCCAGGCTCATCAGTACTCAAACCAAGTACTAGCTCACGCAGTCTTCTCCTCACAGTGTTTTCTTTCTCACTCGAACAGCAAACACACACTGGCAGTATGCTCCATTAGGAAACCTTGCTGCATTTTTCTGAATGGAAGGGATAATTAACAGGTAGGCTGACCACTACTGAAAACACCTGACTAACAGGTTCCCTTGCACCCTCAATAAGGGGTCGCTTTTTGAGCCTACCACGAGTTCAAAACTCCCTTGTGCCCCCAGCGGTCTAATAGAACAGCTAAAATTGAACTGATCGTTTAAAAATTACAGATATTTAGCATGAGTTGTCACATCACTTTGCTGCCTCACCCTAAAATCGTATTTTCAATACTATTTTTCAGTAGGAGACATTTAATAGGTGTCTGAAGAAAACAATGCAATATAAAAGCGTAAGGGTCTTTGCAAACAGATCTTCTATTCCTTCTGCAAAGTAAGAAAGGAGAGAGTTTATTGGCAATTATTTGGAGTGTCATCGATAAAGACACAAGAATACTTAAGAAAGCAAAAAGTTCCGGTGATCCACAGACATCTTTGGCTTAGCCTTCCTGACCAAAATCTTCTGTAAATTTCTTTAACTTCTCCAGGTCCTGTTCATTAACTGTTGGCTTTGTGCTAGCTAGCGACCTGAGCATATCGGCCTGCGAGGGAGAAAACAAGAAAACACGCAGTCAGAAAATGTACCCCTGCTAACGATGCTGCTGCGAAGAAAAGTAAGCTTTAAGAAGCCTTTTAAAACAAGCTGACTGGAGGAATTCTTAAAACTTCAAGTGAGCCTGAACATTTCTGCACACGGGCCACTTTTTAACCCCCTGAAGATAGACAATTAGTAAACCACAACCTCAGGTTTAGGTACACGTGTCATTCACCACTGCTTACTGCAACTAACTGAGCTTCCCATCTTCAGATACTCTTTTCAATTCACCTTTGAGGACAGCAGTCTCAAGTGGAAAGCAATCACACATTCCCACATATTCTTCAGTGTCCACCAACACAGAAGACTACTGATCTTCACTGATCTCCAGCAAAGTTTTACTGCCCATGATGGTAACTGTTGGTTCTTCAGTTTGGCTTATTTCTTATACTTACATCTGGTTATTAGAAAATGGGGAAGTTCAGGAGAAATCACATATGTATGAACTCAAAATCAGCAGTTAAGAAAGCTTCTTAAAAAAAAAAAAAAGCATAAGAAAAGTCCTGGCCAAACGCAAATTAAACGAGGAGATGCTCAACATCTCCTTTGTGCAACTGCAGCACAACAGAGCCTACGTTCCATTAAGAGTACTGAAGGAATTGCATTTAATTCCAGAAAAGACTGATGTAAAACCCACGTAATCTACACAGGCTGAAGTTTGAAGGCAGGCCTGCACTTTCTCGTATCTTTTTGTGCTTTCTCTGTGTGCAAACGTAAACAGTTATTTCTTTCCTCAAACATAACATCAGTTACATTTACAAAGCAGTGCATGCTGTTTTACACGTTTGCAATCCTTACCCAACACACCTCTCTTTCATTCATTACAGAAATGTTTCTGCACAGGAACTGACACCGGCACAAATTTGGTATCAAGTCCTTCCTTCAAAAAATGCACTTACATTCAGAATCTTTTGCTGCTTGGGGGTAAAACACAGAACCAGTGCTCAGCAATCTGTATTTTTTTTTTAAATAATAAACTTAAATTCCAACTGGTCTCAAATGTGATGCTTTATTCCCTGCACAGAAGGAAATATTTTAACGTACACACACAAAAAAAAAAAATGCAGCTGAAAGGTAGTGATGATCAAAGAACTGCAGGGGTTGGAAGGGAGCTCTAGAGGTCATCCAGCCCAGCCCCCTGCCAGAGCAGCTCCCTAGCCCAGGTTGCACAGGTAGGCGTCCAGGCGGGTCTTGAACGTCTCCAGAGAAGGAGACTCCACCACCTCTCTGTGCAGCCTGTGCCAGTGCTCCGTCACTGCACTGTGAAGAAGTTCCCATGCACAGCTGTGTGGAACTTCCTATGCTTCAGTTTGTGGTCATTTCCCCTTGTCCTACTGCCACATACTGCTGAGAAGAGTCCAGCCTCATCCCTTTGCCTCCCGCTCCTTAGATATTTATAGACGTGGATCAGATCTCCTCTGAGTCTTCTTTCTTCAAGGCTGAACAGACCCAGGTCTGTCAGCCTTTCCTCATAAGGGAGGTGTTTCATGTCCTTTATCATCTTTGTAGCCCTCCGCTGGACTCTTTCCAGTAGATCCCTGTCTTATTTTTTTGATGCTAGCTGCTTCATCTGCGATGAAGTATAATCAAAACTACCATTACATCCACCAGCTTTTTACACTGTATTGGCTCGCATGTATTTTATGGGGAAAATTCACCTGCAGTGCATTATTCCCAATCTACACCGAATATAATCTCCCACTTCTCAGTGCCAATAAAAATGCTATAGATCAATGGAAGAGTAACACAGGATGGGGCAGAGACTCTGAAGGATTTACATGAATGAAAGAAAAATTAAAGAACAGAGGAAGACTCAAGTGCTGTCTGCACTGCAGGCCACTAGACAAGAATAATAATACATACTTATGAGGGATGGAGAGCTGGCTTGCTGACAAGCATGTTGTATTGTCATGCTGCGTATCACAATTAAAATGTCATCTGGTACGTCCAAGCACATCTAAAAACAAAGGGCTCATCCAATTACCTTACATGCTGGCTCTAAAAAGCCTTGAGCCTTTTCAGGGTTCTGTGAAGCAAGAAAACAACACAAAAGAATACCTACCATGGAAACTTTAGGCTCCAGTAATTTATCTCCTGGAACGTCCATCCACGTCATCTCTTCAGCTTTAGGATCACCTGGAGAGCAAGGGGTGAACAAATCTACCATGGTTTCTGGATTAGACAACGATGGTCCTTTCACCTAATAAACAAACAAACAATAAATAAAAACTGAAGGTGAATATCTTTAGATCAAAACCATTCCCTTCATTTTCTGTTGATGCCCCACCCACTGGGAAGTCTTATCCAGTGAAAGGGGAATTGTGTAAAGGTGCTGGCATCATTCACTTCAAAAACACACAGCTGTATATGAACTCGTATATATCATGTCAGCACCAATGAGCCTTTAGGGTAGGAATGTCTGTGGAAAGCAGACGTGTCAGGACTACTGTCTGAAGACTGCACTCTTCTCCTTGGTCACTTTGGGAGACGGTTCACCACTGATTAACATCCCTAGAAAATCCTCAGCAGGCATTACTGAGTGTCCCTCAAGTTAGGCAGCCACAGATGTCCCTTTAAACTTTTACTTATTGCACTACCAAGTTCTGGGCACCTTTTCTGACGCCGTCTCAAGCAGCACTTGATAGAAAATGGGGCCATCTAGTGGGAGAACAGAAACCATCCTTTTTTCCAGATGCATGGACAGAACCCCGAAAGCTGCACCACTGCCTCTTGTCTTTTCACAATGCATATCTAGGACTGGTAGTTCTACCATCCTTCGTCAGTAACTGAAGTATCACACGTGCCCACAAAGAGAGAACATATCAAAAAACTACTGTTTAACAGCAGAGAACTGGATGTGCTGTTCCAACCTGCCTTTAAAGCACAGCAAAGAAGAGCACAGATGATAACATTAGAAACTCACTCTGACAAACCAGTACTACCATCAGCTGGAGCAAGCAGTGGTGTGCAGTGAGTTACAAAAACTGAGCAAAGTGCTATAAACAGGAGGCAGAGTGACTTTTTTTACGGGGCAGACAATGACAGGACAAAGGGGAATAGTTTTAAGACAAAAGAGGGGAGATTTAGGTGAAATGGGGTGTGGAAACTTCTTGCTCAGAGGGCGGTGAGGCACTGGCACAGCTGCCCAGAGAAGCTGTGGGTGCCCCATCCCTGGAGGTGCTCAAGGCCAGGTTGGATGGGGCCCTGGGCAGCATGAGCTGCTGGTGGCAGCCCTGCCCACGGCATGGGGTTGGGGCTGGGTGGGTTTTACAGTCCCTTCCATCCCGAAGCAACCTATGATTCTATTTAACTGGGACAAATTGCTATTACGGAAATAGTTAATAAAGCAAAGATTTTTCTTATAAAAATAAGAATCTGCATCCAATTAAAGTACAAACAAAACAAGTGGAATAGACTTGCATCAGAACACTCAAAGCACTGTAGTTCTTTGTTGTTTTTTTTTTTGCTTTTCTGGCAAAAGAGATAAGAATTGCCTTTGGCTGCTCTGCAAACTGTGGTAACTGAGATTATTGGATTGTTCTGTGGTAGTCTGAGACACGCCTCAGATGTTTGCAAATGTCAATGAAAGGCTAAAATGAAACAACCTACTGGCCACAAATGTCATCGTCGTTTAAAGACAACAAAGGATAAATACTTTGGGCATCGCTGCTTAAGGGAAGGAATCATCCAGAAAAGCCCTGATCTATCAAAACAGCTGCTTATTTCTTAAACAGATACAGTTCACATCAGTGTTACAGCTTGAAAATACTGTTTCAAATATTCTTTGATTTTAAACTGGGAAAAGTTCCTCAAAAAACCTATCAAATATTCCTCCCCATCACCAGAACTACGGACTGCAAGCTTATTTTAACAAGTTGATCAGGTTCCTTTACTGCAAACACCGGAAACTTAGTTATCTTATATTCTGCACCATGTTGTATTTAAGCACTCCTTTCCCTTGGAGTCTTAAGTGTTCCTTGTAACTATGTGGAGAAAAGAGCCCCTCTTCAGTTCACAGTAACTCTGACTGTTGAGTTTATGGCCCTGGACTGGTAAAAAATAAAAAGCTGTCATCATAGCTGGTGAGCAAGAACTGCTGCCAATCTGAGTTGCGTGTATGACACAAAGAGCAACAAAATGGAAGCTCTGCAAGCTTCCCTTCACAGGATCAAAGGTCTGCAGATAACGCACTTTCACCAGAAATACACACGAATTTCTGCAAAAAGCAAAGTTTGCAGTAAAAATGTACACGGATTATTTTAGTTTGGGTCTCTAAAAAACAAAACAACGTCAAGAAAAAGCTGGACAAGAAAAATACCATCATGTTATTTATAAAATAAAAGTATGACTGCAAGATAAGCAAAAAAAAAAAAATCTATCTATAGTTTCAACACTTTTTAGACAGCAACTAAGTGTAAAGTAGTTTTCACTTTACAGCAGTGTCCATAAGATGTTCCCTGCTGCCCCAGCAATGACACGCACACCTTGCTCAGCTGTCTTGCATCTTTACTGCTGTCACAAGGAACATTAAGGGATTCAACGCCTTTACCGGAATCTTAGAAGAATGTTAATTTTACAGTTTGAAGGACAACCTGAGCAAGCAGAGCGTACAGTTGTAATTCAACTGTTCCCACGTAGATAAGGAACACATTTACTTATGCACGCACCCAAAAAAATAATACATGATTTGGTGTAAAAAAGAGCACAACTGTTAACATTCCAGTTTAAGCTGAAATTCAAACTGAATGTTTTTAACACTAGTTATAGAAGCAACGACTTCTTAGAGGTCAGATTACACAGCCTGAATACCTAGAAACTAGGTGCATCAGACTCGTGACAGGGCTTTGGAGTACTCCTGTGGTAGGTTAAGGACAGCATGCACACATCCAAAAGCACACGGTATTACCCCAGACAGAACTTAGAACAAGTTTTTAAGATCAGGATAATTCTCAGAGCTGAAGTAATATGAAGAATGTTTGACTTTCACTTACCTTTTTGAAGTGAGTAGCTGACTGCACTTTCCTAACAGGCTGCATCAGCGCGTCGCGTACAATGATGCTTATATCTGCACCAGAATAGCCATCCGTTTTTTTCCCAAGTTCCCGATAATCCGCTTCTGTTAGGAGATTAGGAGTCGACCCGAGGTGGAGTTTGAACATTGCAGCCCTGGCATGGTCTTCAGGTAAAGGAATATAAATACGCTTCTCAAACCTGGTTTCAAAAAGATAAAAGCAGAACGCCTCAGACACTGGCTCATGCAGGCGCACAACGGAAAGAAGGTTATGCAAATCAGTACATGGCTTGTTACTAGGTCAAACTGCTGCTTTCTAATGTTGTATCATAAATGTTTGAAAAGAACCCACAAATATTCTGCAGCCTGTTCTCATCAATAATGCTGTAGCTACCGTAAGCTAACATCTATAATACAACTGCTTCCTTTTTATGACAAAAATCTCTTCAGATGACAGTTTCTCCAGGTTCACTCCAGCAAAGTTTGTGTTTTAAAAGAAAATAACTGAAGGAAAAGGAGTCTTTTAGTGTTTATCTGAACAGTTTTCACACTCAAAGAAATTTGAGCTGCCTGGTTAACATGTTCACACAACTACTTTCTCCAGTTTGTAACGAGAAAACTTTGTCGTTGGAAAAAAAGTCAAAGTCCTACTCTCAATATTGTTGTTGGTGAGAATGGCTGATAACTGCAGTGCTTCATTTGAAGCATCTGTTCCCAAAGACAGGATGACCTCCCACCATGGAAATAAGACCAACTCCACTTTCTGTAGAACACTATTAACTTTCCATACATAACAAAGCAGGCCAAAACCATGAAAAATTCTGTTGCTGTCACGCTCTACAAGCTCGTTTAAGTTTTACAGACAAGAATGAGATACTCATTCATTCTACAAAGAACAACCTGAAATTTCAAGTACCACGTTCACTTATTGTTTCTATGCTCATAAAGGATGGAAGCGACCTCTGGAGGCCACATGGTTTAAACTCCCCAGTCAAAGCATGGTCAGGTTGAATTAAGTACACAGATAAAATGATGTTGTCACCAAAAAGCAGTGTTTCTTTAGCCTACAGAAATTACCATGACACAGGTTGCATCTTCGTCACAGCATAATCACACTTGTCACATAACTGCATTTGCTGCTCTGCAGCTGAAAGACCCAGCTGGTCAGATACAGGTACGAATGTATTCTGAGTTACAGAAAGGCAGTTGAAATGGACACTGAAAGCTCATACAACCTGTGTGACCAGTACAGTAAGAATGATGGCTCTACGATGCACAAAATTCTGTGAAATTCCTCAAGCTATTCATCAGTTTGCTGTAGTTGAGAATGATGGCTCTGCCCCCTCTTACCCTTTTGACTTGCTTACTTTGTACCTTGCCCCCCATCCTCAGCAGGAAACTGGTCAGCAAAGAAACAGAAGTTTTTTGCTTAGTCGAGTGGAATTAGCTGACTAAGTGATCACATAAACTACAGGACAAACCTAACAGCAAACAATCCTCCTCTCAAGTGGCAAGGGGATATTTGACTCAGTCCATCTCATGAGCCATGTCTGCAAGAATCAAGTAGATCACTCACTCCAGGAGCCTCAGGATGAACCCTCACAACAGTTGTGAATTTCTTACCTTAAACATAGATAAGCCGATCAACCATAGGCCAACATACCTTCTCCTGATAGCAGAATCCAAAACCCAGGGTATGTTTGTTGCTCCTAAGACCAATATTCCTTCATTATCAACACCAACACCTAGATCAAGGAAGAAATCGCTTCACCATTAAGAAAATAAGCAGAAACTACCTGATGATGATTCAGAACATTTACAAAATCTGATGGGGTAAAGCTGCAGATCTTTTCACACATGTATTTTATGCGTAGCTGAACTGCTTTGATTCTGAAAACCATTAGACTTACCTTGCATCTGGACTAAAAACTCTGTTTTAATCCGTCTGGCAGCCTCGCTTTCATTTTCACTTCTGGACCCACACAGTGAATCGATCTCATCGATGAAGATAATAGAGGGCTTGTTTTCTCTGGCAAGCTGGAACAGGTTTTTCACTAATCTTAAAAAAGGAAACAGCTGCAGTTACCTTCATGTGCACACCAGCAAAAACATGCAACTCTGGATTATGATATAGCGACTTTGTTGAGAAAAAGCTAAAACTAATTGAAAAGTAAATAAATGAATCTCACTTCAGAGATTAACAAAGTTACTCAAAGATATAACATTTCTTCAGCTCCAGTAACTCCGCATTATGCTGAGATGCTGAGAGAGATAGCACAGAATAAGGGGAGCTGAAGCATGTTAGACTGCTTCAGGCATGATTTTTCAAAGAAGAATTCTGTTTAGATTTACATTTTCGCAAGACAGTTTGGACTGTACAAAATCATCACTTCAGAAAGAAAGAATCAAAAGAATATGGCCTTCACCTAATTAACATCTGCAACATAACCTTTAGAGATTTTGTAAAAAATACGTATATTTTTATATATCTTTGAGATTTTATATATATATACATAAGAAATATATCTATAAGAAAATATATCTCAAAATACAAGCAAAGTCAGTTTGCCTAAAAAAGAATCACCCCATAGTAAAATGTATTGGCAATAGTCAGCTAAATTTAAAAGGATTTTAAATAGGAAATTCTTCATATCATCAATGATGTTAATAACTTCAGGCCATAGCCTCAGCCTGATGCAAAATGGAAAGCTTGTCCAGTGGTGCCCAGCGACGGGACAAGGGACAACAGGCACAAAACGGAACACAAAGTTCCATCTGAACATCAGAAAGAGCCTCCTTCCTGGGAGGGTGACAGGAACAGGCTGCCCAGAGAAGCTGTGGAATCTCCTTCTCTGGAGAAATTCAAAACCCATTCAGGGACTTTCCTGCACAACCCGCTGTAAGGAACTGCTTTAGCAGGGGGTTGGACTAGATGTGCTCCAGAGGTCCTTTCAAACCCCTGTGATTCTGTGACAGTCTTTATGCTGAAGTCAAACAGAAAAAAATACAAAAAAAAAAAAGAAAGTTGGACTCAGTTCTGTATTCCTTTTGCAACAGAGAAGCAGCTCAAGGTTTCTAGCTTTTTGGGATAAAAAAAAAAGAAATCCAGTTCAAACACTTCTCTTCCTTGCCCTATTGACTTTAAATAGTGTTGCTCAGCAGGCACACACTTAGCACTATAAAAGCACGGTTTATGATAAGAATTCTGAACACAATATCAAAGTCCCTTCTGCACAAGAGCTTTTTCCTAACTCATGAAATCCTCGTGGATAAATTGCTGTGCTTCTAGATTGCAATTGAGATGCCACTTTAAGCTTCCTGCTCTTGTTAACATATTGCATCACAACAAAGTTAGTGTGAAGAGCATTTCATGGACGGTCATCACTTCCAACCCATATGTGCCCATCTTCTATGTCTTCCAGATTTTGTCTGAAAATGGTATAAAGAAAAAAACCTTCACGCTGAGAAAGAGATTTCATGCGTTATCCACAGGGCTACTGCAACAGGTGAACCAGAATGTGAAAGAATTAAAGTATCCCAACACTTCAGGCCACTTCAGCTGGGTTCAGAAGGGCACTGATCACCATCGTGCTTCTGAAACCTTTGTCTGAACTAGTTTTGAAACAGTCTTGAGTACTGAAGAGCAGTTCAGCTGCTGCAGCACAAAATACAGCGCATTACAGTACCTTGACATGACACTGTGCTAAAGCACAGAAACATCTGAAGTTTGCTTTAACAAGATACACGAACCTTCCTTCAAACTTAATTTCTTTAGAGCGTCTTATTGAGCCCTGAAAAATTAATTTCTTCTTGATAACGTTTGCCTGGAATTCTGGCAACTCCAACTTACTTTTCACTCTCTCCTAACCACTTTGAGACCAGGTCGGAGGAAGATACTGAAAAGAAAGTAGAGTTGTTTGCTTCTGTTGCAACAGCTTTTGCTAGATAAGACTTTCCTGTTCCTGGTGGTCCAAACAGAAGAATCCCTCTCCAGGGTGTTCTCTTTCCTGCAAGATAGAAATAAGCAATCATCAAAATACTGTACCAAGAAGAAACCCATCTTTCTGATGAAGCCTCCTTAGTTTACTAGGTTTTCTGTATGTACCAAAGAAACATCTGTCAGACAGACCGCTAACAGCTCAGCCTGAGCCTCTGATACATCGGCACAATGCTCTTCTCAGATACAAAAGTAATAGGAAATAAATGCTGTAATACTGACCCGTGAACAAGTGTGGAAATTTAATGGGCAAGATCACTGCTTCTTTAAGAGCTTCCTTGGCACCTTCAAGGCCAGCAACATCACTCCACTTTACGTTTGGTCGCTCCATAACAATAGCACCTACAAGGAAAGATTGTATAAATCAGCAATGCATGTTTTTCCGCCGTTTGCTTACCACAGACTTGAAAAGAAATATTTATTTAAACATGAACATAGATGTAAAAACAAGCCATTTCTGCACAGATTTAAACATCAAGCAGTGCTAGTCAAACGGATATTGTTTCTTCAGATTCGGCACATTGTTTTTTTTACCACAATAAACCATCAATAAGCAGAGAGTCATTCAAGGTTCTGCAATGTGCAAAGCTACTCTGTAACTAATCAGCAAATATCTCTAGGCAGTTACAGAACAATACACTTCCAAAAGATAACAAGACACCGTTCGCTCACTGAAGATGATCGTGGAACTTATATTGGAATTCCATTTTTCAGCAAGCACTGAAACAGCACAATTACACTAGCCAAGATTCTCTAACACAAAGTAACTCGTCAGTTATCAATCAGATGAACATCCAGTATGACAGACCTCTAAGAGCTAGGGCTGAGAGCATCATAAAGTTTTTGGTTTTTTAACCTCATCAGCTATGCAGGCTTTGTGCACATTCCTTCTTCAGTCATATTCAGTCAGACAAGTTTTTATCACCAATTCTCACCAGAAACAATAAGTTAACAGAATCGCCGAGGTTGGAAAGAAACTCTGGAGATCATCTAGACCCACCCCACGATGAACCACGTCCCTTAGTAGGTTGCATAGTAAAATGTGAGCAAAAACCCCACCGAAAGTACTTGGTATAAAAAGCAAGTGTGGCATAGAGACCACCATTGATCTGTACTGTATCCAAAACAGAGCAGGCAAAAATACCTCAGGCCTCTCTTTTGCAGTTCGTGACACCTTCTGCCTGCTGCTGCACCAGTGAGGGGAGCAGCTTCCTGACCTCAGCTCTGCCCAGCCCACCGCACAGCCCGGGGCCATGGACGTGCCGTCCAACTGGACCTGCCCCATCTGTTGGCAGCGCCGGGTTGACGTCGCCCGTGTGACCCCCTGCCTCCACCAGCTGTGCTACGGCTGTGCTGTGTTTTGGGCGAGCAAGAAGCCGAGTTGTGCCGTATGCGGGCACAAAGTAGCCACCATCCGATACTCGGTGAGGTCAGAGGACGACTACCTTGAGTGTGCTGTTCCGCAGCCCGCAGGACACTCAGAGGACGAGCTGCAGGACGAGCAGGAGCCTGAGGAGACGGTGCTCATCCCTCCTGAGCACAACTTTCCAGCCGAGGTCTGGGCTGCCTATTTTGACGAACATCCGGAAGACCTCGGCCCCCTGCTCCAGTGGCTGGAGGAAGAGATCCAGGAGGTGTCCAGCAGCGACTGGTGGGAGGTGAACGTGGCACGGTGCCTCACTTTGAGCTTCCTTTGTGAGCATGGGCTCAACCAGGAGGCCTTGGTGCGGGAGCTGCAGCAGAACACCAGCTGTGATGTGCAGCCCTTTGTGAGGAGGCTCATCCGCACCACCGCGGCCATGTACGGCCCCCAGGTCCGCCGCTATCTGGAGCAGGGGGAAATTTGAAAGGACAAAGCCGCAGCCAGCCCCAGCCTCAGCACTTCCCATCATCGGGAGACTCCTACTTCCAGCCCGGGCCCCTCCGCCCAGGGTGGGGGACCCCCGGCGCCTAATAATAATAATAACAATAATAATAAATTAAAAAGAAAAAAGAAGAAGACAACGGCTGCTTCCTCCCTCCTCCGGTCCTGGGGAGGGGGCGTGGAAACACAATGTTAGTACCACGACCACAGATTGGCACTCGTGACAGTGCTAACAAAACACACGTGGGCCTCAACAAGCAGAAGATGGACCTGGTGTCCCTCTAGTCATCATGCAGGCACCGGGACTTGCCTAGATTCCTTCCTGCGGCCAAGCTCCGGGCCACAATTATTTTATTTGATTTTAGCCACTGAGCTTTGACACCACCCTGTCCTCAGACTTCAGGTTCGCTACTCTGAAGGTAAAAACCAGACTACTTTCAGATGGCATAGCTCAGATCTGAGCTAGCAACTGAGCAGCACATTTTGAATCCCTACTCAAGGTGGCAAAGGCAAAACGTAAGAGAAATCCTCCCAAATGATCTAATGCCAACTAATGCAATGCTCACCTTTCCAGACTCAAGTACACTGAATGTTTCAGTTGCCATTCTTCCTTTCAAAGGATTTTCTTTAAGTTCACAGTTTTTACCAGCTATTTTCTTATGCCCTTAGAGCTCTGTGAATTGAATGATTTCCTTTTTTCGTGACTGCTGCTCATTGCTAACAAATAAAGCAAATGACATTTGCTCACTTTTTGTCCATGCCTTGATAGATTTTTACTTTCCCTGCATGCCTTTCTCATCAGATTTAAAGGATTCTGTTAGAATCAGAATGCTGATAAATAGCCATACACGTGTGAAAGTTCTGTAAGACAATGTCAGCTAAGAGGAACAAGGTAGGAAATTGAAAACAGGGAGTATCTGTGGCTGCTGTGGGAAGTAAAATGAATAAGAGTCACGTGAAGGCTGCCCAGAGCTTACACTGAACAGGAGACTCCTATGTTAAGTTTAAAGACACCAAAGATCTCAACACCTCAGATGCTCAAAGCAAGAGAATTGATAAGCAAGAACCTTCCAGTTCATAGGAAACTCTTCAAGAAGAACTGGTGCAAGACACTTTTTGTCGAAGAACCGAAGGTCGGATTATCCTGAGAAGAACTGAAATGTTTATAGCGAGGCACAGGCTAACAGCCCAATGCTCACCGACTCCAAAAGATGTCCCATAGGACTATGCATAGAATTAAGTGTGTAGGAGATGCAGAAAAAGTACAGCACAGTTTACAAATGTGTGCAGTGGCTCCTGAAATGACAGCGAGATCAGATAAACGCATTTAATCTTCGTTACAGTGACAAAACAGAAGAGGAACAACCAAGTTTCTTCAGATCCACACACATCGTCTGGCAGTGAAGCTCTTACCAATTCTTAACCAGCCAGGAGTAATAAATATCAAGCTAAGACACTTCTTTACTATGTAAATAAGTGCTGCTAGCTGCTATATATTGCATCACCGAATGCATGTAGCATGTTATTTCAAAAACACAAGCCATTATGTTACTCAACTGACTAACACCCGTCATCACTGCAACACGAGGAAATCCCGCCTGCTGCTATCAACAAACAAGAATTCCATCTTCCCAACTTTTCAACTTGAGTTCAAGCTTTTCTGTGAAAACAGCCCTGCTTCTATCGTGTACTTGTAAGACATCTGTTACCCTGACCTCTAGGCAATAACAAGTCGATGCACCCAGGAGTAAAACTGGCGCAGCCTGATGAAATAGCTATCAAGGATCCTGCAACTTTTCCCTTTGGAAAATGCTTTCTTGATAAATTATACAATTTTAACAGGAATTTCAACATATTCACCACTGAATTTCACAGCATGCAAACCCACACTGCCATAAAGGCTTTACTTTTGTACGTGGAGGCCATATACTAGTTAAAACACTTGAAGACAGCAAGATAACAACCCAGAAATTCACTTCAACAGTTGCCTCTATATTTAAATAAACGGAAGCTTCAAAGTTACCTTGAAGTTGATTCTGTAGTTTCTTTTTCTCAGGATCCTCTGACTCTCCTTCCCCATCACTGTCATTCCTGATTCGGAAACAAGAAATAAAACACTGAAATACATTAAGGGATTGCTGTCCTAAGTTACAAATCAGAAAGGGAGAAGCAGAGAAACATCACCCTGAGGAATGGAAAACCTTAGGATTTTTAGATTCTTTCAGCTCTCTACAAGTTTACATCGTTGTAGTCTTGTTTTTCTACACTATACTTTAACTCCACCCTCATCTAGATGATCTCTAGAGGTCCCTTCCAACCCCCACAATTCTGTGTCTCTTCTCCCCTGGCAAATACAAAAGAGGTTCTACTTGTTCAGGTGGGCTGATTCAGTGCTGCGACGTGCAAAATGAAAAACAGATCAAATAAAAGGAAAGCAGTGGATAGGCAGGAGCAAGGTAACAGAGTGACTCAGACCATCTTAAAGAACAACAGCCTATCAGAGAACCTCGTTACCTCTTACCAAATGTAAGAGGGACAAAACTTAGACCACAGTGATCATCAGTCTGAATTTATTTTCTAGCTATTAAGTATTCACACGCAGAAGAATCGTGTCACTAGGCTCACTGTCACTGAATCCAAAAACCAAGTACTAGTGTGAAACAGCTTTCATTTTTCATTAAACCTCCTACAAAAGCATTCAAAGATGTAGTAAACAAGCCTAAAAAAGCCTGCAATATCAATTCACATTATTTTTTATGCCTGCTGTACTTTAGCATTAGTAATTACTTGGAGCGAAGCACTTCAAAAGCACTATTTCAAATCATCTCTGACAAGCTGAATCTTAGAATAAGCCGAGTTCAGGAAGTATTTTGCTTTACCTTCTCCCAAAACATACCCTTTTCCATCAGTAGGCCCAGACTCTTTCACTGGCTTTGGTGCAGTTTTTTCTTTCTTTTTCAGGTACTCTTTCAGTTTTTCTGCTCTGTCCAAGTATTCTGTACACTTCATTCTAATGCTCTGTTTTGCTTTATCACCCTGTGCTTCATCTAAGGGTATGAAGAGAAACAACGCTTTGTTAACACCAAAACACACTCAGTGCATCATTCAGAAAACATCTTCATGTCTTGGCAATATACCTCTCTCAGGGCTCACCACACATCCAAATGTTTCATCTACTTATTTCTCCCCTATGCCATGGCAAGAAGCGACAGGAGAGAAATTAGCAGCTATAAGTCAGTGATAAGCAAATCACTTACAAATCAAACATACACCTGAGCATCACTTTGCCTTAAAAGCTTGACTAAACAGGAGTAATACGTTGCTATACAGTGCCTAACTACTTTTCTAAACTAGCTCATTGAGAAGCTGATTTCTTGTTTTTATAAACCTAGGAAAACTTCATTTCTCCATGGCCTGCTAATTTTAAAAGCTGTATGCATTAAAGAAAAAAAAAAAAAGTCACAGAACATCTGAAAAAATAAGGAGTAGGTTGAACAGCCACAGTTTTGTAAGTCACTACTGCAGTGTTTCAAATCAGCAACCAAAAGTAAGCAGCAGGAGTTAATGAGCAAAAAACAACCTGTGGATATTACTAAGAGATTCTGTGTATGATACGGCCTTCTGCACAGCAGAGGTACAGGGATCCCTGCACTTCCCATCACATTTCTTCACGTGTAGAGGCCAGCCTGAGATGCTGCAAGCAAAACCAGACAGCAAAACTGTGCCTCCCTGCATCAAAAAGCCCAAACACACGCACACAAAGCTGATTTCTTACAAGAAGGGAGCAAGTGAACAACACAGTAGGGACAAAAGTTGCATAATATACCTCCTCAACCAAACTGCAGAGATAACTGACAACTGACAACGACGGTCAGGAGTTAAACACTAATGTCAACAGAGAATACTACTCCAGGCAATATAAACTTGACTGAACCACCCAATGCATTCCACTTACATTTAACAACGTGGAGAAAATACTGCACAGCATGCTGGTACAAGCGGAAGGCTTCTTCATAGTTTCCTGCTTTATCTTCTTGTGCTGCCTTACTAGCAAGGTCTATTGCTTTCTGTAACACAGGTACGTGATTACAGTTAGTGCTGTGTGAGAGCATTTTGCGTGACTGAAGAGATTTTAAGGGCCTGCTCTGACCACTTTCTGATGGCTTCTGTGTTCTGTAACAGTTACCCGAAACAGCTGAAGGTGACTGCATGTCTGCAATAGCAGCATCAAATCCTATAGGCATCAGAGCCAGTACTGGAAGTACGTGATTACAAAGCAATGAAACCAGCACCCTCTCTCTTCCAACCCAATGCCAGGAGTTAGTTTCAGTGACTGATTATTTGGTACGTTTAAGTACTTGATACACAAGTGAGAAATTCTAACCATCGCTCCAGCATGCCTACGGGGGAAGCCCAATGGGCAGAAGACATACCTAAATTATCACAGGAGTTCTATTCAGAACAAATTAGAGATGAATTTGAAATTAGCTCAGAAAAGAAATAAAAATCCATCTGGTTGTAATCTAAGACACCACACCGGCCCGTGGACTTATTGGTATTACTGTTATTCCTTTGCCCTTGAGTGCTTATTATTACATTTTGTTGCTTGGAGCATCCACACTGCTTCAGGACAATTAAAAATGACAATGCAAATGACTAACGCACCTATGCTTAAAAAAGCCAGAGTTCACCAACGCTCCCTAGAACATTTACAGCCCCGTATATGTTTCTCAGCCTTCTGCCAGTTCATTTTCCAAAGCATAGACAGCATGCTCATGATCACTGCACTAACATCAGGCAGTTCAACCCCATCACAGGGTTCTCACTAGACACAGCTATGCACATCCTCTCATCGGTAACTAGATACTCTGATGCATCTCAGTCAAAACCAAGCTGATAAACTGCAGCCATCAGAGAAGGAGGGGCAAAATTTCTCCCTCTATTGTTTTGTCTTGCCTTTTTGGAAGTAAGGATCACCTCATCACCTGAAAGCAAGACTAACTTACCGACAAGTAAGACTACGGGTCCTTTGTGACAAGTGTTGAAAACAGAGCGAACATCTGTTTCTTTGAAACACAACTTAAGTCTTTCCTCACTGCTGACCTTGTGCTGCTCTCTACAAACCATTCACATTCGGCACAGCAAAAGTAAATTCCAAAGAATGATACATTTTCTGTTTCTTTAGTCATTTAATTACCACAGGGACAGTCCAATGATTCTTGGACGCAGCGCAACAAAACCAGGGCCACGATACAAGCAATGCTATATCCAAACAAAAAGTTGGACGTGATGGTTTTTGTGTATCACTTCTAACCCAGGATATTCTTTGATGCAATGGTTCTGGTGTTCTAAATGGCAGAGACTATCTCTGTTCAAAGGCAACTCTCTTAACAGGGCATCTTAGAGCCTTGCTCCTCTGAAGTACAAGAACAAAGGTCTACGTGTGTTTTGGGTTTGTTTGTTTAAACAAAAACCCAGAAAACTATCACTTGGGTATCGGACCCTCAGCTTTGGTACTTTGTTACATTAGGAAGGCACTCAGCCTGTTATTGCAATGAAAAACACCAGAATCAAACAGGAAATAATTTATATGAAAGTTGCATAAAATAAGGCACGGCTGAAACCATAAATGAGGCACAAGCTATATCTATGGGGCTATGGATGAATAGTTTGATGAACACCATGGGACTGTAAAGCCCACCCAGTTCCAACCCCCCCCTCCATGGGCAGGGCTGCTCCCCATCAGCTCAGGTTTCCCAGGGCCCCATCCAACTTGGCCTTGAGCACCTCCAGGGATGGGGCACCCACAGCTTCTCTGGGCAGCCAAAGCCTCACCACCTTCTTAGTAAAGAGTTTTCTCCTAACATCTAACTCAAATCTTCCCTCTTTTGGTTTAAAACCATTCACCTTTTCCCCATCGCTATCAGACCACGTAAAAAGTCAGTCCCCCTCCTGTTTAGAAGCTCTTTTTATAAGTACCGGAAGGCCGCAATCCCTCTGAGCTTTGGCAGTATGAGCACTACACAGCCCTAAGCTTAGAGTCACGGAGCCATAGCCTCCAGCTCACCGCAGGCCGCAGTCCCACCCCGGAGCCCACAGGGCCTCGTGATCCCGACCGTGCAGGGGACTAACCGGGGTCCTCCGGCGCCCCCGAGCCCCCTCCCAGGCCTCCTCGACGCCCCACCGCCGTCGGCGCGTTGCTTGCGCCCCCAAGGCCCATCCCAGCGCCTCGCCCCGCCACCGGGGTTCAACAGGACCCACTCTACCTGCAGGTTGCCCGCCATGTGGGGCGCCCGGAGGAGGCAGGGCAACGACACGAAACGGACTGCGGCTGACCGGAGCCGCCCTTCCCGCCGCAGCCGCGCGCCGAACCGAAACACCGGCCTCGGCCAGCCGCTTCCGCTTCCGGGCAGCGCCCCGCGCGCGTCGCCTGACGCCACACGCCGCGCCCCGTCCCGCCCTAGCCGTGCGCATGCGCGGGTGCGCCGGGAGCAGAAGCGCGCGTGCGCGGGCGCGTTCCCGCGTCGGTGCCGCGCCGGGTTGGGCTGAGGCGGGTTGTGCGCTGAGCTTTGCCTGCCGTGGGAGCACCTCGCAGTTCCCGCGATGCTGCGATCGTTTGTGTCATAAAGCGGTCCTTTACAGTGTTTTGGATGAAGGTCGTTTTTATCCCCACGCCCCGCGTTTGGGACGTAAAGCCATTTTTTTCCTTCCGTCTCTGCTCCGCTCGTCAATACGGCTTTCTCGCTTTCAGCAGCACCGTCTCTTGCATCATTGAATGGTTTTATTCACCGAGCGAGCTCTTAATAATTGCCGACAGTCATAAGCAGTCAGGCGTTAGTCACCTGCGGTTCGGTAGTAAAACTCAGCTTACAGGTAGTGTCTGCAGAGGAAGGACAATGGAATGACTCAGAAAGCACGGCACATTATAAACGAGTCTGGTTAACTTGCTGGACGGATCTCAGATTTACGAACTTCTGCTAAGTTGGTGCAACAGTCTGAGTGTCAAACTGGTGTCTTATCCTTCCCCGTGTTACTGTAATACTGTTAGGGAAACTTCCTTAGATTCGTAATCCTCATTTTTCCACCCGCCTCCAACTAAGCCCGCTACAGTCTGTGCTGAGTAGAGGGTAAAAGGCACAGGCGTACTCAGCCCTACATCCAGGAAGGTGGACATAATTTCTTCCTGAAGTCCTCTGGTCAGCAGTTTGTTTTGCTTAACGTCTTAATACGTGCACGTGGTGCAGGATGCTCAGATGTTTCTGTGTGATCAGGGACAGCTGTTCTCCTATTGCAAATAGAGGGCACAATGTAGCAAAGATTACTGGATGTAATCGGGCTCTGGGAAACGAGATAGCAAAGGAAATGTTGGACCTAAGAGCAATGTTGAGGAATCAGAATGATGTGGGTTGGAGGAATGTTAAAGATCATCTTGTTCCAACCCCCTGCCGTGGGCTGTGTGGCCACCTAGTAAATCAGAAAGTGGGGTTTATTAAACATCTACCGATAGTTCTGTCACAAAAAGCAGCTAAAGTTGAGTAAGTGATGGGAGAGCTGATTTTTTTCTGAAGGAATCTCCTTCTTGTGTTGTAATCAGGACTCGGGTATAGAGTAGTGTGTCAAGCACTGAAGAAAACTGCAGGTTAAATCATGTATATCCATTTCTTTCTAATGTTGTTTTCAAAGCATGAGGTAAAAACATTCTTTTTATCTCTTCACTATGGCTTACGTTATCATGTAGTCTTTGCCTACTGTTAAACTCTTTTTTTCTTTTTGACATTCTAATTCCTTGGGATAATATTTCCATTCTTTATATTTACCCTCTCATTCTAATTAGTGTAACAGAGTATTCTCAGATGCATTCCTATGGGAAGCATTTCTGGCTGTGCCACCTGTACCTATGGTTTTCAAATCGGTAATGCTACATTTAGCTTCTAGACCTAGGTCTAAAACAGTGCACACGTCACAGGCATGTACATAGTAAATGCCTTTCCAGTCACACCTAGCAGGTTTCTGGAACTCCACATAAAAATGGGTTTCTTTGATTGTGAATGAGATTATAAAAAAATACATCAGAAAAGGCACATGCATATTTGCAGATAACAGGCTATATCTTGTACCTCTTAATTAAGCCTTACTCATACACTGTTCCCATCATGTGACTTTGCAGCTACCTTTGCCTAAGGAAATACTGGCTAAATACTGAGTAATAACATCACAATGGAATACTGAGAAGCTAGTGAAGTATCACACCAAGAGTATAGCTTCAGTTTGAAAGACCTGTATGGTCACATTATGGAATGCTTCCCATTGCTGAGATGCCGTGTTACGATATTCTCAAAATCCATACCACAATTACTGCGTTCAACTGAGTGTAATGACAATAAATTACATCAGTGATGTTAAACGAAGATATTGTAGATACACAGAATATCCCAAGTTGGAATTGACCCACAAGGATCACCAAGTCCAGCTCCTGGCTCCACACAGCACCACCCAAAATTCAAACCCTGTGTCTGAGAGTGCTGTCCAAATGCTCCTGGAACTCTGGCACTCGGAGCTGCGCCCACTGCCCTGGGCAGCCTGTTCCATCCGCACCACCCTCTGGTGCAGAAACTTTCCCTAACTGCCCCAGCTGCCCCTCCTGTAACGCAGCCCCATGCTGTTCCCTCGGGCCCTGTCACTGTCACAGAGAGCAGAGCTGCTCCTCATACACCTTGCCCTCCAGACCCTTCCCCACCTTTATGGACCTCCTTTGGACAGTCTCTAATAGTTTTATGTCACTATATGGTGGAACTCAAATCTGCACCCAGTGCTAGAGGTGTGGCAATTACCTAATGGCCTCAGCGAGGCCCACCTGCTAATTGTCTTGGTCTCTGTTAAATCACATTACTATGACACTAGGTGGCACAGGCACGCATGATCTCCATGTTCCTTAAGGGTGAGTAAATTGTGGAGGATGCTTCCTGCTCTTAATTTTTTTGCATGGTAAGAGAGGAGCCAAACCACAGGTTGGTTGAATGCCTTGCACCAAGAATAGATGAATCAGTGAAATAAGTCATGTCTACAGCGCTTCCAGACCTCCTGCCAGCAATACTGCTCCACTGTGGCAGCTGACAGTGATTACAATTGACTAATATTAGTGTGGGACTTTGGTGCAGGATGATGTGAGAGCCTTGCAGTGAAAGGGAACCCTTGTGGCAGAGTACCTGACAGTGCAGGTAGATAAGGCAGGAAAGATAAGTGTAAGGAAAGATAAGGATAAAGGCAGGAAAGAGAAACCTCTGTTTTTCCCTAGTTTTCTACCCGGTGAAATGATGCAGGAAGATCAGTTTGACCTAGGTTAACAAAGGCTGTCAGTAAAGAAGCTAGGAGTTAAAGTGCACGTTGTCCAAATCCCATTACTTTAACCTTGATCCTGTTCAGCATTTGTGTTACCTTCTAAATGCAGTAATCACATGAATACTAGATAGATGTGCCTTATGTATTAGATAGGTGAGTACTGAGAACTGTTGGATTATGGATGAGGATAGTGCTATAATCCACCTTGCACCCTGCACATAAATAAAGCAATATCTCTTCTCTAACTACTTGTCTTTTCATTCTGTTTCAGGAGACTTTGAAAATGACAACAGGCATGCAGCTTGAGCGTGCTGAGTGCACACAGTCAGTGTGGCCACGGTGCTGCAAGCCTCCTCCGCACTGGGAAATGCATTTACCAGATGCCTGTAGACAAATGACAGAGGAATAACTTCTGCCCTTCCATTACACAATAGAATAACTGAACTGCAAAACAAAGAATCGCAGTACATGAGTAGGTTCTAACACTGACTTGCTTACCTCTTGATGCTTCCAGCTGACTTTTTCTATTTTCAGGGTAGATTCAAAGGGTTTTTTTTAACTGTGTGACTGTAGAGAGCAGTGTTCACAACGTAACTGCATGCTGTGCTCTCTGAATTAGAGACATGAAGGGAAGAGAACTGGGACTAGGTGACACCACACCTCCTTCAGCTATTTTTTTTTTCCAGAACTGTGGTTTGTCTTGTTGGTTTTTTTTTCTTCTAAATGGTATTTTAAGCAATAAGAGTTTAAATGTACCTTCTGCCTTAAAACTGCAGAAGACTTTAAATGCCGAACTCTTACAGTTCTATAATTCATGGGAAGGCATGAGGAAGTGGGGCCATCCAAGATGTCCTCCAGACAGTATGTTCCCTCTTTCCATAATGCAGAAGATACGATGGCTTTGTACCAGGGGGCAAGCACCACAGCGCTAAGAAACTTGCTGCTGGACCCCTCATGCGGGAACAAAAATAAATCCCACAACAGCCAGAGTCCAGCAGACGTACCAGGAGTAGCTGACTACGTAGCTGCTGTGATTTGATCTGCACCAGATTTCTAGATTAGCATTTTACTCTCAGATCCTTCATTATTAATCCCAAAGCCTTTTAATTAGGTCTTGTGTGGAAGTCATTTATCTTTCTCTTCATCCAAGCCACTCTTACCAGAGTAATTTTCATCTTAAGCAGGAAGCTCTTTGAGCCAGACTATTATTCTACCGTAAGCTGTCTATAATTCTTCTATGTGTACAGTATTTTGTCCACATCTTCCAATATCTGTCTCACCAGCAAGTCTGTTGCTGTGCTTTATCCACTACCCACTGAATGTGGCAGCCACCTTTGCACTGGGCTATGGATCTTGACCCAAGAAAGATGGAAAGGTATCTGCATTGTCACAAGTTCCTATAGACCTAATTGCAGCTTTCCAGGTCACTTATTCCTGTTATATAAATATTAATGTTACTGTGGAGTTTATTAACTCACTGGATTATGCATGTAATATCCTCTGAAGTTTCCCCATCAACCTTAATGGGGCCATTAGATCTCAGAAGAATGAGGAAAGCTTTTTCCAGTAGGTTACGTATTTTCTGGGTAAATGTAATGGGAAAGAGAAAAAGAAGCTTCCTATTATCAGTTCCTAGCACTTTCTTTTCCTGAATATAGACTTGCAATTTGTCATACTTTTATGGGCTAATATGCTTGGTGTGTTTTGTTACACAAAAGTAGGGGTCCTGGGTTAGCGAGCTGAATCAGCTGCTGAATGTGGGAACAGCTCACTTGGTCTCATGGGTGCTAATCAGCTTACATTAGCTGAGGTTCAGGGCCATTATTTGTTGAGATTTACATCTGGATGTCAAGATGGGTTTGCAGGTATAACTTTTATAAATGACTGACGAGGCAGTGTCAGTGTAGGGTGTTTTACTTCGAGTAATGCATAAGAACGTACACTGATTTTGTTGCCTTCAGCAGATCTGCCAAATACTGGCTGAAGAAGCAAGAATTAACACGTTCATTCCTCTTTTTAGCTTCATTCAGGGACAAGCAAAGCTCTGTCCTCCCCTGAAAACACACAGCTGGAGGAAATTCAGACCACGGGGGCAGGCCGGTTTTCAGCAAATATTGACTCCAAGCTTTTGTTGTCCTTTAAAATGCATATATTCATGCTGTGAAACTGTGCTGAAGAGCTCCGGGAAGGTGTGTGCCCTCACCCACATTAATCACCCAGACACTTTGTAACTATCTGGATCACAGGAGAAAGTGACTCATGTACTGATGACACTGGATAAAAGCAAGAGGGGAACGAAATCCTCAATTCTCACACCTCCTTCCTCTGTACATAGTAAGGAGGCACTCAGGGGCATAATCTAAACCCAGAGCTGGAAGGGAACCTGTGCGTCAGAGCCCAGGCCTGCTGCTGTGGGTAGCAAAGGCCGTGTAATCCCTGGACATGTCAGCTGCTAACGCTCTGACCTGAAACCAGGTCAGTGCCAGAGGGAAGGTCTGCTTGGTCTCTCTGCTACTCGTGGGAAAAGTATTTCTGCCAATGTGATCTTCTCTCTCTTCAAAGTTTCCACATTGCTTACGTGAGCAATCCTACCCCCATGCAGGTTTTCCTATGATAGGTGAGTCCCTGATAATTTGAAAATCACGCCTACGCTCAGCTAGGAGCTAACTGATGGATTATTGTGGTGCTAATTAGTTCACTAGTCAGCATTCTCCCCAGATCTATAATCAAGCACAGGATAGCGTGGATACGTAGAGGAATAATCCTCAGTAAATGTAGTGCAGTGGTAATATGCATTTATTAAAGCACCTCCACTCACCTAAACAGTACTAGAGAGAAGCACCTCAGGGCAAGCAAAGGTTTGAAAGTCTCTCTGAATAAAATAAAGAAATTGAGGAAAGGTGACAAACCCAAGTGCGTTTGCGTTTTTGTTTTTGCCTGAGACAGTCGTCATTGCAGGTTGTTTTGAGTCCTGCTCACAGCCTGGCAAAAAAGGAACCTGGTGGCACCAGTGATGAAGGAAGAACAATGTTATCCCCGTCCTTGTGGGAAGGCACTCTGAACCACAGTGCACAAGCGTGGGTTCACAGTATTGTCTTCCTGGAAGAACTGGATTACAGATGCTTCAGTGAGAAGCAGTTAATCCAAAGCATTGTGTCTCTGCATCTGACGTACTGTGCTCACTGCCAGCTGCCAGCTGTTTGGTTGCCTATTTCAGAGTTGTTTCATTTATTTATGTATTTTTCCCAGTGAGATGCTCAGTAAAATAAGTGAATAAAATTAACTTCTTGTCTGTTAATAGAAATAGACACAGGCTGAATTGTTACTGTACGTGTTGAAGCTGTGTGCTGCTGTGTGACACCGTCCCTCACGCATCTCAGTGCACATACCTTGGGAAGAAAGAGGAAAAAAAAAATAGGAGGTCAGCTTGCCGCTGTTTAGCTTGTGTCTCTTTCAACATAATCGTAGAATAACACTTGATTATTCTGAGTGCTACCGTAGTTGCAAATTATCATGTAGTTTACAACTGTCAATCTGATCTTTACTAGAAAAATACTGAAAAATATTTTTGCCTGTGACTTATTTCTATTGCTAAATAATACTCTAGCTCCTACTTACAGACATTGTGATTTTACCCTTTGATTTTCTAACTGTGCTGAGGAAGCAGGTTGCTGTATTGAAATAAAGGCATACAAATAACCTGTTACGGGCTCGCTCCGAGATCTCAGGCTTCCTTGCCCCAAATGAGCCTGTCTGAGGGGTGGGAGGAAGGAAGCTGTTTGTCTTTTTTACTCAGCAGCACGTAGGAACAACGCCCAGCGGGAGTGGCAGGGTGAGCCGAGACCTGGGGCTGAGAGCAGACAGAATAATGGGAGTGTCACCCGGTGGCTGTGTCCCTCCTGCACACCGTGTGGCCAGGTGGTGGCACCGGGGCGGCTGCTGCATGCCGGTGCCCAGCAAGACCTTCACTTGTGTTTCCCCTTGGGCTGTTGAAGAACTGAAAGTGTTGGTGACTTGGAAAAGGAAGATGAAAGCTCCTCTGTTGCTTTGTCAGTAGACTGTGGCTTGCCTGCGTTATGAAACTTCGGAATGCAATAATGAAGCTGTTTCACTTTGTGCATCTCTTATTCCTATGTTATTTTGTCTCTGTCTTCTGTTCTGAGTCAACATCACGACAGGAGATGTCCAACTCACAGGGAGCTTTAAAACAGCTTCGTGGGTTTTTTTGTTTGTTTGTTTTTCTGGTGAAGAAAAATCCTGCTATTGATTCTGTTATCTTTTTAACTTGATTAAAATATAGGTTGCTTATAGACGTGTGTTGAAAACTCCTGGAGGTCAAACCGAACAAGACTAATTCAATGATGGGTAAATGCAGGAGGAGCCTGAGCTGATGCAGTTAGCTGTCTTTCAGTCGTACTGAGGAAGATGAACTGGGAAGCCAAGTTCCAGTGCTTGTCCCTTGCGAACCTCAGATACCTAAAGTACCTCAGGTACCTCAGCATCTTCTGCTTTTCAAGTCAGCATCATTTGCTTCTCTGCTTCTTCCTGGTTGGGCCATAAGTGAGATCCAGCTAAGTGACAGGCACTCCCATAAACACTAACGTGAAGATACGTATAACACATAAATAAAATAACTTTAGGATGTTATTTGTATTTATATATGACATCCTAATGTTATTTTAACATTATCGCCAGCTGTAAACCAACCCCAAATATCCATTCTCTGGGATCAGTCATTTCTCAGCAGCAGCTAGGTCAGGCAGAGAAGGGCCTGCGAAAGGCTACAAAAAGCCAGACCTCAGCTATCAGAGAGAAGTTACTGAGTGGAGTGTAGTAATTAGAAGTGAAGTGATTAGAAGAGAAGTTACAGAGTGGAGTGTAATAATGTTTACGCACCTTCAGCCTCGCAGTGTAAAGTTCCTTCCCCTTTCACTGCTCAGCCTTCAGAAGAAACCGGTGTACCCACTTGTATTTGTATTTCCAGCCTACCATGGTGATGAAGCAGGTGATGGTGACAGGAGGTGAAGGGGGTGAGCTGTGCTATCTCTGTCAAGGCGGTTAAGCTGTTGGCCACTCCCCACCAGTGTGTATCCAGTAGCTCCTGAACCACTCCACAGAAAGCCATCTTTCGTAGACGTGGGCCAGAAGGAAAGTTTGCTCCTGCAGAGGCCACAATGTTTAGATTACCTGCAGACATCTGAGAAGAGTCTGGCAGACAACATTATTGCAGATTTTTATCAAAATTTCCCTTAGTGTAAGGCGTAATTCGATATGTGACAATAACTGCCCAGATTACACATTTTAGACAGCTGTCCTCTATGTTCTTTGAACTGCTTAAACATTTCCACACCTTAATGTTTGTTATGAATTCACTTATGGTAAAGCATACAAATTTTATGTTCGCTGTCTGGTAAATAAATGAAGGTGAACCCTACTGCATCACAGCAGAAAGAAAAATAAGATTTCCTTTGTGTAATAAGAGTCTTCTGGAAGGACATGTTGCTGGGATCTGATCAGAAAGCTGTGGTGTGATTTACACTCAAAACAAAACAGGAATATGTCATTCCAGAAGGAGATAACGACTCCTCAGTTGCCACTGCCACCAAGGAGGCATAATGTCGGAGAAGACACATTGGTTTTATAGCCATTTTATTTGCCAGCATGGCAACTTGAAAGCAAGTTCAATAATCTTGTGTTTACAATTTTTTGTAGCATATCAGTAGTCTAAGGGCACTCAGGGCCACCTGGGGTGGGTGAGGAGCTGTGTTTGTGGGTATGTTTCCTTGGGAAGGTTGACCTGGACTCCAGGAAGTTCTTAGTGCGGTATGCAGCCAGACTCCATGATGGGAGAAGCAGTGCAGAGCAGGGTAGGCAACCTTTTTCTTGCTAATGACTGCTTGCATTTTTCAAATCAAATAGGCCTGTCAAGCTACACAACTGCCCTTCCCTATCCCTTTCTGCCCCTTTCCCCCTTGGGTTCATCAGTAATCACGTGGCCACTGTGGCCTGAACTCAGCGGTCCCCATTCTGGAGATGCTGGAAAGGAGCACTGGCTTTCTCCTCCCTCCCAAGTTGAATCTTCTCCTTCTCCTTGAGCATGAGCTCCTCTCTGTCCTTGGGCCTTTGAGCCAACCAAGTACACCACACAACCCTCACAAAGACAACACAGACACTATCTTAATGCATACACAGATGCAAAGTGCTGGGTTGCCATCACACCTTTTGGTTGCCTTCCCCGTGTGTCTTTTTCGCAATTACAACTTGTTACAAATCACAGCAATTCCAATGTAACCTGGAGCACTGGTTTTGCTCAAGAGGTCTTTCAATTGCTCCTTCACTCCTGTACCCTCTCTGTCAAGAGTCTTTGCTCCCTCTTGTCTGGTGCCTTTTGTAGGGCACTTGCTGCAGGCAACATGCCGAGGCTGCTGTTTCCTGCTGGAGCATGTTGTTGTGTTCAGTAGCTGGGCAGGCAAAGACAACTCTGGTGTGACTCATACTGCTCCTCCAGTTTAGGAGCTGCTTGAAGAATGATTAAGGGAAAAAAAAAAAAAAAAAAAGAAGAAGAAAAAAAAGCGAGAGTGTGTGCGTAATAGGGCTGGGAAAGTGGGAGTGGTATCAATGAGCAGGCAAGCTAACAGACTCTTCTGCTCAGCAAGGTTTTGCCACAGGTCTCTAGTTCTTCGTGTTGGACCCATTTCATTGATTCATTTCCCAGGATTATACCCTTGCAAAGTAAGTACACCATTTTTTCTTCCTCTGGTACTTTGATGCCTAACTAACAGTTATAAAATCTCTGACGTGAAACGTAATCGCATAGAGTAAGCAGGATGAGGAAGTTCGTACGAAGAGACAGCATGTGAAATTAAAGGTAGAAAAAAGCCTTCTCAAACTACAACATTTTGGTTTCGTCCCAGCATTGCTCTGTTTGTCCATCTACATTCCTTATGCCTGAAAAGATTCATTTTGAATGGTGAGTGGGGTCTGCTTGGAATTATTAGAATATTTAGACTACCTGTTGACTGTTCCAAATGGCTTTCCCTGAATCAGAACGCAGGCTGTGTATGATGCCATGAAAATGCTCCACATCTCTTAGTAGGTGTAGACTGTTTTGGAAGTTTACAAAGGAATATTCTTCTCGTTTTCTGCATGGGTTTGTTGCTCTGTTTGCTTTGACTAATCCTTGCTAGTTTAACGGACAAGAACTTAAGTCTAATAATTACCTACTTCATCTTCAGTGTGCTTATCCAGTTGGAAAAATTCACTGACTATTGAGGCACAATAAAGTTTAGTCTGGAGACTCAGTTCTCTCTTTAATTCCTGGCATGACTTTCTCAGTTGTGTTGCTGACTGTGCTTTTTCCACAACCCTATAGACACTGATCTCACTAAACTAAAGCATCAGTCTGATGATGTGTGTTCTTCAGAGAAATGTCTGTTCAGAGGAAATCATGTCCTTGTAACTGCTGTGTACCCTGCCTGGTGGAGAGCTGTGTAGAAGTAGGAGGAAGAGGCTCACAAGAGTTTTCTTCCTTTATATTTCATGTTTTCCAAGCAAGAGCTCCAGTAAGGTCATGTTAAATGAATTCGTTTCAACGGGGAATGCCCCACTTGAGAATAAGTATGTGGGTTCTTTAATATCATTTATCTAAACTGAAATGACTGCAGGGTGCTCACCCGAAGCTCCTGGGCTGTAGCCCTAGTGCACAACGTCAGTACCAGCCCAGCTGGCCAGGATGGCCACCACCCTGTCTGCCTCGGGTGTGCTCTCCTGCAGGGCTCCTTAATTAAGGCAAGAATAAGATAAGTACATGCTCTGATTTGTCTGATGAATCTTACCATTCAGCTGATGTGACTTGTCAGGTTTCCACACACAGATGTTGCTGTTCTCCTGATTAATTTTTAGAAGATAAGCTAGATTTAGCTTTTCTCTTAGTAAGCAAACAGTCAACAAAGCCTTTCCCTCTTTATTTCTATTGGTTGCATTCAGGAGTGACAAACCAAAAATAGTGTCTAATAAGCACCTTTTAATTAGTTTTTCTGAACTGATTCTAGTGCCTCTCAGTTTCCTCCTGTATCTGAATGTGTTTCTCGAACTCTGTGGCCCCGCCACTGCTTTAAGCAAAGCTGGGTGGATCACAAGGCTGTCAGTGCTTAGAAGGTGCCACCGTGCCGCGGGCCTCTCAAAATGCTGACTTGCTGCTCTCCTGGGAAAGCAGGGACTCAGCCAGAATCCAAGCAGCCCTTCTTAAAATTTCCTTTCCAATTTTGTTGGCTCCTCCCTGTGTTAGAGTTTCCTGTGATTACTGACGCAGGAGCTGTGTCTGGTTTCTGGGACCGCTCGTGGACACCTAATGGTCTCTAACATTGATGGGGGCCTCAGCCTTTCTCACTCAGATGGAACTTGCTGTGATGGGGTCACAGACACAGCTTGGGGTGCTCAGGGCTTTAAAGAGGTTGAAGATTTTGTAATACTTAATACAGCAATTTCCTTTCAAGCATATGAATGTCATGAGCTCCTATGTGTCATAACGTCATTAATAAATGGAGCATTAAAAAAGAAGACTGACCAGATGCACTGAAGAAAGATGGTGAAATAGAGATTATTCTTTGCTATCCAGACCTTATTGAAACAGCAAGGTGAAACTGAGGTTTTTTTCGCACAACAAAATCATGTGCGTTGTTTCAGTAGCAGCACTGAAAGAAAGAAATGATGAGTGGAGAGCCTTGCGGTTACCAGGAATACTTTCTTTCAGCATAACAAAGGCACTGAGAAGTGTCATCAGTTACTGAGCGAACAGGTCTGTAAAAGGTTCACCACAAAGTACCTCCAGGTTTCCTCGCTGTAAAGGAACACAGAAACCTTGCAGAAAACGAGCTTGAAAGGTACCAAACAAGAAGAATTTCTACGTCCTGGTGCAGATTTTTACTGGTGTTAGGAAGAAGAGTGTTTAATTTTGCAAAAATTCACAATTAATTTCCTTACTCTGAATCTCTTGCCACCCAAGAGTGTAAAACACAGGTAGCACATGCACATCTTAATATTACTGAAGGTCACTTGTTAATATAACTGAAAATGCTGACGTTAGAAAGGCAGGATTGTGTTTCTGGGATGAAGTCAGAAAGGAACATGAAATGTGTTAAATTTATTATGACTGCATATCATTTCTTAGTCTGTAAGGAAGATCTGGAAGTCAAAATAGTATCAAGCCAGCCATTACTAAAGAAGGATATTTTACTCCACTAGCAAATGAAATATTTTTCAGGTAAACTGTACACATCATTCTGGCGTTGTGAGATTATGTGTATTGTTTGTCTTCATGACAGTGGTAGATGTTGAATGACACATTCTTGGTTCCTTGGGTAATTTTCCACTATCTCCTCAGTGAGAAATGCCTGGGAAGTTGGTACTTGCCATTCCTTCAATTTTTACTTGAGACAGAGAATGTGTGCTCCTGGACTTCAAAGGGCCCTTAAAGAGGATGAGTTAATAGGGGAAAATAAGGTAGGCATCCTGTTCAGGGCAGTTCGTGTAAGGTACACAGAAGTGTGTGTGTGTGTTGAGCAAGTGCAGAAAGCCACTTTCTAAAGGATGATTTCACATACGCTTCTTTGATCTGTTGTTTCAAGTGACTCCCTCAGCAGCAGTCCCGAATCTTCATACTTGTTTTTACTGTCTTTTGCCACTGTTTTGCCCAAAGCTCTCTCCTCCCTTGATGTATGCAGAGTCTGTAGTTTCTAGCAAGCTTGACTTTTCTGGTAATTAGTTGCTTTTGTATGTGAGAAGCTGTGACCACAGGAATGACAGAGATGCTTGCAGTGCTGACTGGCACTTAGTTCTCACTTTTACACCCATAAAATCCCTGAGAACATTTCCCAAACCTCACTCTGACACCAGCTCGATTCCTGCTGACACTGTAAAATGAGATCTCCCAGGGTAATCTTTCATTCCCAAGCATCTTGGGACACTAACAGTGTCCTGGGAGATGAACAGACCCACTCTGCTTGAAATTTTTCTTACAGGAGTTCTCTACATGCTGCAAACATCCTCCTTCTCATTTTTATTTGGGGATAACTTTCTCCAGTGCATTATGTTTAATATTTCTTTCCTCCCCAAGATGAATTGCTTTCTTTACATTGGGAGGCAATTAGGAAATACTTTGTTGTCAGGAGCACTATGTGATAGGACACTGCTGGGTAAGTGTGTTTTTCAAATTTGGATCTAAAAAGCCTTGGTTTTATGTCAGTATTCTTCTTCACTTAATTAGATTGTGCAGTGCATTTGAGTAACCTTTTATACAGCATCTTTTAGTTAAAATTAAGCCAAGCGCCTTACTAACTATATAGAATATATATATATGTAAGTTAATGAAAACAAAAATAAAGATGTTTATTTTTAAGAAGGCTTTTTCTATTCAAACAGACCTTGCATGAAAATCAAAGTTTTCTCTGCTGTGTTGCAGACAAAATACTCCCCTGTTCTGTTACCCCCGTAAAAGTGTATAAATACCACAGCTTATTTGGGAAATCTCTACTGTCAAAGACCAAAACTCCCTCAGCATCTCTATACAATGATGTCTGATATTCAGCAGAGTTTGGGCAGTACAACACATGCTCTCGTATGCAGATTTTTGCCATTCAAAGTGCCATTCCAAACAGGGATGAGAGTGAGTGGTCAGAAGCAGGTCTCCTTGCTCTGGAGGCAGTACCCTGCCCCTTATGTCCCCTCTTCCTATTTCTGTCTTCTCGTACATAACTGCTCTCACCTGGTGAGATCTTTACGCATCTGATGCAATCTAGGATGCAGTACTAAGTAGTCAGTCATTTGAGAGAAATGCCTGTCCTTAAGGTGCTTCTTGGAAACCTCTCACCAAGGTAATGCTGCAGAGAAATAATTTACTTTCTTGTTTGCACCTTCTGTTTCAGAGCCTGAAATGTTAATGTAAATAGATGTCTGCATAAGAACAGAACTTTTAAAGTCACCTTTCCGTGCCATATAAATTCCAATATTTTGCCATTTTTTTTTCCTGGGGAGAGCTAATATTGGAGAAACTTTTGGAGTTCTGTTTAAAATCTTTGCCCTTTTGAAGTCCCTTGGAGTATTCATCTTTTCCTTTCTGTCTCTTACAATGGTCAGAGCTGTTGAACACCAATTTATCAGGTTGCCTTTCCCTTTCTTTAGGGACACGCGATCTTGGGGGGCAGAAGAGTGTCAAGTTCACTGTGCCAAAGGAGCCATCATCTTCTGTATTCTTGCTGGTCTTAAGCTTAATATAATATTGACTGAAATGCTATGGCTTACCTTTGTTGTCTTTAATCTACACAAATGGAGTTGTACCAAAGTGCAGTTTTAGATCTGTGAACGCAGTCTGGAAGATTGGAATAGTCCATGGCATTCCCAGAACATGGTCCAGAACATCTGTAGCTTGGCACCACCTTTTCCATTCCTGTCTGCATAGATCAGCTAACAGCCCTGCGGCAACTGCAGTTACTCTGAACTGCTAGGAAAATATTTGCAGTCATCGTTGTAAGTGATGAGTGGGCACATAGCAGTATTTATGTAGGAGGCCAAGTACCTAAGAGTTTCTAGGATGATATCAACCTACAGGACCAGACAGCTTTCTGGAGACTTCTAACAAGGGTAGGGAGAACAGGGAATCACGCCTTAGAGAGAGGGCATGTACCACAGCTAAAGCTTTAATGAACAATTAGACATGATGCAAGAGACAGGAAAGATTGTGAGGCTTTTAAAGGCCTATCAAAGCACTCTGAGAGCCCAGAGCATAGGCGAGTACCTTATAAGTCAGTACATTTGAAGAGTCTAAATTATAAACATATTAAATCCAAATGTGATCCATTGTGACTTGTTATGTGTGGGTCACCCTGACCAACCCAGATTTCCCCTAGAATGTCTGGTAATACCGGCTCCACTTAGCACTCAGCGTTGCCAGCTGTCACTTGAAGGTAAGGGCTTTTACTGTGACACTCGCATTACTTTGGTTGGGCATGGATGAAACTCTCCTCAGGAACTGCTGGTGGGCTCTTAAACTGGGCAGGACTGGTCAGGTCTTTCTCTCCTCCCGCTGTCGGCTCAAGCTGCCCAGTCCCCACACTGGTGTCCAGCTTCCTTCGGCAAGTAACTCAGTGACCTGCCAGCCCCACTGCAGCAGGAGCTCGTTCTGTGGGTCATATCTCTTCACCCTTTTCTGTTTCAGGATGACGATGGATGCTCTGCAGCTAGCAAACACTGCCTTTGCTGTTGATATGTTCAAAAAGCTGTGCGAGAAGGACAGAACAGACAATATTGTCTTTGCCCCACTGTGTACATCCACATCTTTGGCTCTGGCATATAAAGCTACTAAGGGTGACACTGCAGACCAGATGAAAAAGGTGAGCTGTCGGTATCCCACTCTGTAGCTGCACCTGAGGTGGCTTTCCTATTTATTCTTGTCAATACTGCACAAGAATGCTGGTTTCCTTGTAAGCCAGGGCAGAAAACTGTCCATCCAAAATAACGGAGTGGTTCCACACTCCACGGCTCCACACAGCCAAGGAGGTTGAAAATCACTGGCATCTGGAAAGAACATTTACAAGGTGGATGGGGACATGGCAGAGTCCTCAGCAGCTGAATTAAGGCCTTGACTCCTTTCATCAGAGTGCTGATTGTAGCTGAAGGCCACTGCTGGAGTCACTGCATTTTCTGGATAGTTGTTTTGTAGTTATTCAGGACTGCCTAAGCTTAACAGGACTGGAAATAATTTTGCCATTACCAAGTAATCTTAACAGTTCTGTCTGTGCCATTTCCCCTTTCTCCTTCCACACAGCTAAGAGGAAGATAATGCAGTAGGAGGCAGCACAGCCTGAATAGTGGTTTGCCTTGCAAATAGCTCTAGATGCTCAAGGGCCTTACAGCACCATGAAGCAGCATCACGGTGGTGGTGCAGTGGGTTTATCAAGGTCATCCCGTGGCATGGAGAGTCTGCAGGACTGCCTCTCTGAGAGCCAGGATTTACATAGCCTCTTTTTATCCCAGTGCCCACAGTCCCTGCAGTTACCTAGGGGTGAATGGGAAGCAAATTCAGCATGCACTTATACGCTGGTTATCACCTAGCTCTCAGGGGCATTCAAATATTTGAATACATTTTTCTTCCTTCAGTAGTTCCTCCCTGTCCCCTCAGTTTCCCTGACAGCACGTTGCTGGAGCACAGCCTCCGGTGCCTCTGCTCACCCTACAGATTGCAGTGAGCCTCGTGCTATTTGCACAACAACAAAGCAATATACCCACAAAGGCTTGCTGGGTGTTTTCCCAAATAGAATTGTTAAAAAAATATATTAAAAAATGAATTTTAGATCTTATTTCTAATTTTAATGACACCCCAAAGCTTCCTTGCTATTTCAAAATTCAAGTACTGTCTTTCCAATGGAAGAGTTTAAAACATTCACCTGTGCTTGATTTCATTTTCACTTGTTCCTTCAATTTGCATGGAACCATCCCATGGTAAGTGAACATCCACATCCACAAATAGAGTTCTGTTGCGCAAGTGAACTTCTGTTTCACATTTCTCAAGAGGTAATTTATCGTGGCTGTAAAGATGTGATGTGTTCAAGGAGAAAGAACAGGTGTGAGGCTGAAAGGGAAAAGGAGGTCACTAATGCTGGCTGGGGAAGATGAGGAGGGTTGGGCAGGCTGTTTTTAATGGAACATGCACACAGACCTTGCAACAGGCGGGTGCCTAAAAGCAGAGAGTTTTAGGTCATCTTAGAACATTCTGAAACTGGGCATGTGATTCCCAGGAGTTGGGAGGAGAGTCTGCAGCCTTACCTCTAGCTCTCATTCTATCTACCAAAGCACACCTAGTTAGCTGATTGATTTCTGCTGAAATACCATGTGATGTCATGTGTCAGCAGTCAGAAAACCCTGCTATCCGGTAAGCAGTTTTTAAAGAAGTAACCCACTTTGAGAATGGAAACTAACTGGAACGTCTATTTATCTGCCCTCTAAACTCTAGATTTGTGGACAAGAATGTGAGTTTGATGAAAACATTATGACTCCACACTGCAGATATATATGTAGTTCACTAAATCACTTTACTAGTATGAAAAGCTCTAAGGAATTCTTTGGACTGCTCACAGGAAAGAAACACATTTGGTTAAGGTTTTGTTAGGATCAAGTCTTTAGATTTATGTGATGATGTCAAGTAGATGAATGATTTTTGGGTAATAAGTAAGAGTGACAGATTGTGTTGTTAGCTTAAATACAAAAAAAGTCAAAGCTCTGGTCACAAACAGGCATTATTTATTGCCAAGCTGTTGGGCCTGGAGCACGTCCAAAGAAGGGCAATGAATCTGTGAAGGGTCTGGAGCACAAGTATTATGGGGAGCAGCTAAGGGAACTGGGATTGTTCACTCTGGAGAAGAAAAGGCCCAGGAGAGACCTCGTCACTCTCTACAACTGCCTGAGAAGAGATTGTGTTGAGATCAGGGCTAGCTGCTTCTCCCAGGTAGCATTAATAGGTTGAGGGGTCATGGCCTCAAGTTGTGCCAGGGATGGTTCAGGTTGGATATTAGGAAAATGTCCTTTCTGAAAGAGTGGTGAGGCACTGGAACAGGCTGCCCAGGGAGGTGTTCAAGAAATGTGCACATACAGCACCGAGGGATGTGGCTTAGTGGGCATGGTGGTGATGACATAACAGTTGGACTAAACTATCTTAGAGGTCTTTTCCAACCTTAATGATACTATGATTTTTAGATAATAAAAAGAAAGGTGCTCAGTATTTTATTATGTTCATTACCAGGTGCTCCATTTACAAGACGTCAAAGATGTTTCTTTTGGGTTTCAAACAGTAACTGCAGATGTTTCCAAACTCACCTCTTTCTTTGCACTGAAAATGGTCAAGCGGCTCTTTGTAGACAAGTCTCTCAGCCCTACCACAGTAAGTACTGCAGAAAAGTGCTTGAACTGCTTGACCAACCAGACTTCAATGTTATTCAGAATACATTCTCTCCCTATTACCTTTTACTTGACTAGAATCAGATGATGAGCAGCTTAATAAAGGTTTGTAGGAGGATGATTGTTCTGCTTGACCCCAAGCAATGCAGCCATTGCCGCAGTTGCAGTTCTTTCATTAACGTGTTTTAGGTCAGTAGGCGCAGTAGGTTTTGAATGCAGTGTGACTTCTATGCCACATCAAGGACTTTGCGATATAAGTAAGGCTGAAAAGGATTTTAAATAGAGATGGTGGTGCAAGTGTGTGTCTAGTTCACACACCCAAGTAATTACTGCATAAAGAGTAGTTTTCTTAATCTAACTGAGGAAGCACAAGCCTGGTTATTCAAATAACACGAGTGACGATGGTGTTGTTTGTCCATGAAACTTAAGGACCTTACAAATAACTGAGAAAAATACTGTATTTGTTTCATCAGAGTTGCCTTTGAATGGGGCCCCAAGCAAGGGCAACTTCAGCCTAGAAGTGATGTTTCAGAAGACTTACAACCTGCTTAAATGGTGTTACAGTCAAGCTGCCCGCTCTTTGGCCCCATGCACAGCAGTGAGCATCTCGTCTGACAAGGACAGGCACACTGTGAGCAGCCTGTGGCCTTTATCTCATCCCTGTCTTTTGCCCAGGTCTGGACTGAAGGCCGCTTTATCCTTTCAAACTCGGGCAACGTGTTCATTCGTGCAATGCCAAAGTTACTTTAGCAGCCAGTGCAACTGGACTGAAGGCAGTATTGGGAGCAACCTGCTGAATGCAGCTGTGCATCCTGGCTGTCACCTGCTGTTACTTATTTGCTGTCTTTTATAACACACTCTCCAGCTACCCTGTGAAGAAGCTTGGCATACTGGTGTTGCAGGGTAGGTAAAGAGTCATCTAGTGAACAGTGTTTAAAGGAGGTTAGCTTTGGTACCTTGTGTCTTTCAGGACTTCGTTAACTCCACGAAGAGGCCTTTTCCATCGGAGCTGGAACTAGTGGAATTCAAAGAAAAAACTGAGGAAACGCGACAGAAGATCAACAAATCTCTCTCGGAGCTAACTGATGGTGAGTAGGGCCTAGCCTCAGGGATGCTGCTTACCTCTTTGAAGAATGATATCTCTGTCCTCATGACATCTCCTGCCCAGTCTATGGGCTACTCAGTGCCCAAGGCAGAGCTTATGTACACGCTGTTCACAGGTAGCTCCAGGGTCGGTTGCTGCCTATTGCCCTCATGTGGTACAGATATGAAAATATGGGTGCCTGAGTCACACCTGGTCCATCCCAAGGCGACAGAGGTGTCCATGGGGAAGTACTCTGCACTGCCTGTGTGTTTTATGTATGAATGGAGGCTAACATCCACAGCGGTCTGAATTCAGTATCTTGTGACAGTGTTTGAACAGACACAAAATAAAGCGAGGGAAAGAATTCCATTCTCTTTTTGAAATCCATGGCACTATTTGGTTATGAACTGTAATTAGAGTTAGCGGTATTTCTTCTTCGAGTCATTTTATTCTCGTGTATCACTCCAGAAGTGAGTAGAAACTAAACTGGAACTTCCCGTGAAGTCTTGCTTTCCAAATGGGAAATATTTTTTCACTTTTATCTGTTGAATTTCACTGAAGTTTCAGTACTTTCTTTAACGTAATAAGCAAAAGCACTAGACATATTTTTGATTCTATTTGATGTAAACCAAGTAAAAATGTCACTTGGAGGATCTGTTTTAATCCCAAATTCCACTTCTAACATGAAACTGCAGCTAGGGAACTAAATGCTTCTACTTGGGAATTTCCCTTTATAATTAAAATTTCTGTGAAGTGCAGGATGCAAGTATTTTAATTTGGTAAAGTTGTTTCCATGTTCTGTGAAAACAACATATATGTTGATAATCTATTGTATTAATAACCAGCTTAACCATGTTCACAGGCAAAATGGAGAATATTTTGAATGAGGATAGTGTAAGTGACCAGACTCAGATCCTCCTAGTTAATGCAGCTTATTTTGTCACAAACTGGATGAAGAAGTTCCCAGAGGCAGAGATCAAAGAATGTCCTTTTAAAGTCAACAAGGTATGTTCTGGAAAAAATGGAGTACTGCTTCCACTCAAGTAAATGTTTGCCAATTTTGTGCTAAGGAAAATTCAACGAGAGAAAGTGAGAAATGTTTGTTACTACCATGGTATTCTTAGACTCTCTTTCGAAACCTATATGCTGTTGCAAAAGTACCTATGCCAGTTTTCTTGTTACGTTGCTAGTTTGAAGCTGTTGGTGAAACAAGCACAAAGGGTCACCAATAATAGGTAGGTAATCTTTTCATTTAAAGCACATCCCACTATGTTGTATTAAATACACCTTGTCACAGGAAAACTGCCCCCTTAAAGTACCAGCAGCTTTCACTAGTCTTACAGCTGATATTGTTACTTATGAAAGCCAGCAAATTCCATGATGGTAATCGTGCAAGCTTGCAAAATGTCCTCTCTCATCTTAAAAAGAGTGCTAGATTGTCTCCTCCTGTGTCTTGCAGACTGAAACTAAGCCCGTGCAAATGATGAATCTGGAAGCTACTTTTTGCCTGGGTTACGTTAAAGAGTTAAATGTTGCAATCCTTGAACTTCCATGCCTTAACAAACACATAAGCATGCTCATTCTGCTCCCCAAAGATATTGAAGATGAGACAACTGGCCTGGAAAAGGTGAGAGAAAAAAACAGTATTGAGATGATGCTTTCCATGGACAGCTGTGTCAGTTAACTGTGTGTAGGAACTGTCTTGGGTTCCTCCGTTAGGTTGTTGAGCTTATTACATAGCAAATGCTTGTGAAGGACCAGTAATCAGAGTATGCACATTTAATTGAGTCTCTCTGGAAGTCTGTTCTATAGATTAAATAATCTTTACATCAATAAAACCGAGCGTAAGTTAACTCTGAATGCTACAAGCAGAAGTTGCCTTTTGGGCTTTGTTTTTTGTGACTTGATAGGAATCGTGAGATCAGAAATGGTCTTTTTGTTCTCACTTTCTTTGGACTGCACATTAATTTCCTTTGTTCTTTTTGTCTTCAGCTGGAAAAGGCGCTCACCCCTGAGACATTATTACAGTGGACCAATCCCAGCATGATGGCCAACACCAAAGTGAATGTATTTCTTCCAAAGTTTAGCGTGGAAGGCGATTATGACCTGAAGCCACTTCTGGAAAGCCTCGGCATGACAAATATCTTTAATGAGAGTGCATCAGATTTCTCTGAGATGTGTGAAACCAAGGGTGTGGTTTTGTCGAAGATCATTCATAAAGTCTCATTGGAAGTAAATGAACAGGGTGGAGAGTCTCTAGAGGTGCCAGGATATCGGATTCTGCAGCACAAAGATGAATTTAAAGCTGACCATCCATTTATCTTTTTCTTTAGGCACAACAAAACTCGCAACGTGATTCTTTCAGGCAGATTCTGCTCCCCTTAAGCAGGGAATGTTAATCATGGAAAAAAAAAAACACAACACAATAACATTTATGGTGATGCGTGTTCCTGTAAAGCTTTGTGTCCTGACTATCACCTTTGAAAGGAATTCTAAGAAGTTCATATATCAGCAGGGTAGGTAATACAATGTACTCTACATATGCAGCAGAACTAGTTTATCTCCTTTTATTTAATCCCCTTAAGCTGAAGGATTCCCATTGTGCAGAGCGCATGATATTTTACTACAAAGTCTTCCATCCTCAGCCACAAGAATATTTTGTTCCTCTGTGACATCTTTTTCCAAAACAAAGTGAACTGAGAGCCTGTTTTTGAAAAGCTGGGAGCTGGGAAAGGGTCTGGGGGACAGAGCTGCGTTGCTGTTCCCTATCCAGTACACTTTCCCCCAGGACTCATACTCAGTGGGTTCCTAGTGCCTAAAGGAAGAAAATGTGGACATATGGTATGATAACTCCCCTCTGGCTGTAGTCTGGTTTTACAAAGTGCTCTGACGGACCCTGCTAATGCACGGTGAATAGTGCAGCTAAACAACTTGGACTTTGCATCTGTGAAACAAAAGCTGCACATGTGGATGCAAAAGGCAATAATAAAATGTCCAGAAGACTCTTCAGTGTGAACTACATCAGTTTGTAGGTTGGGGAGGTTGCACTCTACTGTGTGGGGTTTTTTTCACTCATTCTCCTTCAGACAAGGCAGGGATGACCAGTTTGCTGCAGCTGAGAGGAACTGTGTTGTAAATACCCTGAGGAAAAGAAGGTTTTGGATAGAAATCACTTGGATTAATACTGAAAGTGCCATACTTTTCTGATACAGACTTTCTGTTGCTTCTGGATTCAGCATTAAGGAGGCTCCACACGCTTACCTAACCTCTGGGATGCAAGAAAGAATGAAAGACTTTGACTTGAGTGAGATTAACACTGTAATTACCAGTCTCAAAATTCCACATGAAATTATGGTAATTAGTTTTCATTTCTGCCTGCTGCATATGTTCAGTACTGATTTACCTAATTACTGTTCAGAATAAAACACTGCAAAACCTGTATCAAATGTCTGAAGTACAATCCAGTGTCAGTCTTTTGTCCTTCACTGAGCCTCCAAGAGGTGACAGGAACAGAAACTGATAAATTCGCTCAGGACACAGTTAAAATAAATATATAAAGAAACTAAATCTGTGACTGAATTGCCCTTTTGGACCATGTGATAATAGCTTAGTTAAGGAGTATGTTACTAGTTGGTCAGTGTATATACAATGAGGTCAATTACGTATCTCCAAAAAAAGAGTAACTGAGTATTAACTGAGTTAAGTAAGAGTTAACTGAGTACTCCCCTTGGTTCTCCAGATCTGAAAGAACCTAGAAAGAGAATTCTAAATGCATGCAGCCTTTAATACATATTCCTTTCTTCTCATACCAGAGAACAGCACAGTGGCTATTACAGATTTGGAGAGAGTTCTGTTTTGATTCTTGACCTTCCCAAACCACAAGTGGCCTTTAGTGACAAAGATTAAGTGGTTTCACCAGTTGGCTTCCCTTTGTGAGCCCCTAATGGTCTCCGACTAATTTTAATATCAGGCAGTGAATACACTCATTCACATCTTTGAAGGTACTGAGGGGACTAACCAAAACCAGCAAGAGATGAGTCCCTGCAGGCGTCTGGGGGTGTTTGCTGCTCTTCATCAGGTGTTCTGACACATGGATAGAAGAATGCAATGTATAAGAATTCTTTTTCATTCCATTCTGTCTGAGAGGAAACAGCCTGCAGATATCTTTACTGGCTCGATAGCTTCAGTGATAACTGAGTGTCTGGAAAATATTTTATGCGTCCCATCATTGTCTGATCTGTTTTGGAGCATGGGGTTGTAGTTATCCAGAGCTGTCATCTCTGCAGTGTCCACTGGTTCTGCCATGGGTCTGGGCACTGTGCTTGTGTTCAGCAGCTATTAGCAGCTGTGCAGTCTGTATGTAGGCAAGGTGGACTAGCTGCCTACAGTCTGTGCAGTCTCTCTGCGTTTCAGTATTGACTCGTGGTCTAGTTGCAGGTATCCAGAAAGCCATATCACACATCACTGGTACTGCTGTGCTGGTCTGCTAGACCGATGAAAATCTCTTAAACAGCCTCATCTCCCCTTTTCTGCCTGGATAAGACTTCTCAAAGGGGAAAATCTGAGATATCATTCTCTCGGATTTTCCAGATCCTGAAAATAGTGCAGTGCAGGAGCCATTCAGTCCGGCTCACACTCCATTTAAATGCTGCTCAGAACACTTAGAGCATCCACATAGGTTCCCGGAGAGCTCCTCCTCGGTGCCTTTACCAAGGAGGGCTGTCCCATGAAAGCACACAGGGACGCTGCCTCAGGCAGTGACCTGTCTGTTCCCACCTCCTGCCTAACACTAAGGTACCCCAGCCAATGCAAGGCAAGCTGATATTTCAGATAAGAAGCTGTCTCAGTTTACAGAAGGCAACCCTATTTAAAAGTAATGAAAAGCTCTGGTTCATTTTCCACATCTGCTTCTCTCTGCTTTCGGAAAATAATTCTTATTTCCTACGAGCAAACCCAGACTAGATTAATATTTAATCTTGTTTTGTTAAGCTGCCAATAATCATAAATTTTAGCTTTTACTAATGGTATCTTAGATTACCTAATATACTAATACCTAGTAAGTGAGTTCAGATAAGGTGTTAAGCTTATGCCACAGCCCAGTTTGAAGGAGCCAAGTGTGGATGGAAACCAAACAAGCAAGAACACAAACAGGCCCAAGTAGCCCATGGAGGGCCAGAAAGTGCAGCTGCAGGTAGAGCTGTGGTGTAATCTTCGTGAGCCCCTTGAAGCCAAGAGGCCAGCCTCATGCTTTTGGTGTATTGGACATCATACAGACAAAAAAGGAGGGTTATGCCATAATCCTTGTTCTATTCTGCAGTTGGACTCGATTGTACTACTCCTGTTTCCTAGACCCTTCCAGTCCCATGGATATTTAGAAGCCCAAATATAAAATCTATTCAGCTTGCAGCATGTGAGAGGGAAATATCAGAACAGCTCCTGCTAACGTGAGAAATGCCATTACAGGGTATTGTACAGTTCCACCCATTCTGGCCTCTGGGCTGTGGGCAAGAAATTGCATGGGAGGACATGGGAAAACCTGTGTGGGAGCTTGTGTATAGAAATGTATTTGTGCTGAAAGGCGTTGGCTGTGACGGAGAAAGTGAGCAAAGGTAAGGACTTGCTCAGATCACCAAGCTACTCTACCTCACCTTTCAACACAGCATTACTATCCAGTGATGGGTAACAGGCCTGATGGAAAAAAGCAAGCCATGGCTGGCTTTTGCATGCAGTTGCAAACCTCAATGCTATGTGTCTTGTCATCTCATCACCTGCTTAGCTGCACAGTCATGGCCCACTTCCCACTCCCAGAATTTTTGTAGAATAGAACTGGTATGTCTAAATGTTTTGCAGTAGCGGGAACTGTTTTTTTTTTTTTTAAACTTGAAAAATGCAGCATACAAGCAATTGGCCTGTCTGGAAAAGCAGTGCAGTTTTGAATCTTGGCTATGTTACAAGAGCAAGTGTAGAGTCCTACAGCTGGGGAGGAATGACTGCGGGTACCACAACAGGTTGAGGGCTGAGCTGCTGGTGAGGAGCTCTTCAGAGAAGAACCTGTGTGTCCTGGTGGGCAACAGGTTGACCATGAGCCTGCAGCATGCCTTTGTGACCCAGGAGACCAGTAGTTTCCTGGGGTCCACTAAGAAGAGTGTGGACAGCAGGTGATCCTCCTGCTCTACTCTGCCCTGGTGAAGCTACATCTGGAGTACCGTGTCCAGTTCTGGGCTCCTCAGTTTGAAAAAGTCAGGGGGCTACTGGAGAGAGTCCAACAGAGGACAACAAAGATGACTGGGGTCTGGAAGGATCTCCCTTATGAGAAAAAGCTGAGATACCTTGGACTGTTCAGCCTGGAGAAGAGAAGGCTGAAGGGGGATTTTATCAATGACAACAAATACCTAAAAGGTAGAAGGGGATGGGGCCAGGCTCTTTTTGATATCCTGCATCAGGAAACAGGCAAAAACTGCAACACAGGAAGTTTTGTACCAACACGAGAAAGTACTTCTCTCCTCTGAGGGTGACTGAGCACTGGCACAGGCTGCCCAGAGAGGTTGTGGAGCCTCCTTCTCTGGAAATACCCAAAACCCACTTGGATGCTTTCCTGTGCAACCTACTCTAGAGAGCCTGCTTTACCAGTGAATTAGCTTCATGATCTCCAGAGGTCCCTTCCAAGTTCTACAGTTCTGTGTTTCTGTCCTAAGGGTCTAGAAAAGTCAAAATTTGCACATATGGTGCAATGTTCTGAGGCAAAGTAGTGAAGCACTGCAAAGAAGTTCTAAGGGGATACACAGAGTAAAACAAAGAAATGAGTGGAGAAACGATGTCAATATAAGATGGAGAGAGAAAGCATAGAGAGTGGAAGAAGGAAAGCAGTGGAAGGTACTCAAAAATGGCACTGAAAAATGGCTAGTACTCATAAAAGCAGATGAAGAAAAGATGGAGAATAGAATGGGAAACGCAATATACAGGAAGAAGAAAAAAGATAAAGACACAAATGGATGACTAAGAAGACCACAAAAATATGCAGAAAGGAAAAGCAAACAACAAAGTGAATGCAAGTGGAACAGAAAAAAAAAAAAAAAGTGAAAAGGAGGAAAATTTTACTGGGGAGCTCTAATGCCATGTGCAGCTTTGTGCTTCCCATCTCTTCCTTTGTATCCCACTGTGTGCGGGGGACATAACCCATGTGATGAGCCTCTCCTGGACTCCTATTCTTAGCTCCAGTGATTTAAAAGAATACCCCCTGGGTGGGGATTCCTATTACAGATCAAGGAAATACTCCTTCCAGCCTCTAATTAAATCCTTCCACGCACATAAAGCTGGCTCTGTACCTGAAAGAGAGGAATATCTGTAGGCAACATAAAGCTCATGCATTTCCTATTCATTTGCTCTCTTTCTGCAAGCCAGCCCAGCTCCAAACAACGAATCTGTAAATCCTACCATGAATCCTGCACACCCCTGTGTCCAAGTCTCGATATCACCAAATTCAGAGGGGACTACACACAGCACTACAGTCTCGGACCTCCACTGTTAATGCTGTTTTCCAGCTAAGATTGACTTGGCTTTGCAGTCAGGAGATATTGCCAGGATGCCTCCTGCCAAACCAGTTGGGCAGCTTTGAGAGAAATGCTGTTAGCACACTGCTAGATATAGGTTTCCTGGTCTTCTGCAGGAAACTGCCAGATGACATTTGCATGAAATTACTACGTGCTGCCTTTATCAACAATTGGCTAAAGACTGAACTTTCCCACAAGAGAGTGGAAGAAATTTATAATAGAGTATACACAGGAAGCTCAGCTGTCTTCATTTAACCTCTTTGGGAAAGAAGGTAAACAATTTTTTTTCTTCAAAAGGTTTTTTGGGGTTCTTTTTTTTTTTTTTTTTTTTTTTTTGGCAGATCCAAATCAGTCTGAAGGTTGGTGAAGTAGACATCATGTTTACAGATGGAGCAAAGAGGGAGGTACTTTCACAGGCTAAAAGAAAAGAGAGACAAAAAGACACGGCTAAAATTTGGGTGAGGGAGGTGGTCTTTTCTGGGGTGAGGCTGGGAATTTAGGAACACATGTCCAAAGCTACGTATTTAAAGATGCCTGCCTAAATTCCTCAGACTTTTCATTATGAAATTTCCCCAGGTCCTCTCTGCTTGTTCGGAGAGCTCTAACTGCCACAGACTGAGTGTTTTATATCACATGCAGATGCTTTTCTGCCTACGTCTCCAGAAGGGCCGAAGGGCTGTTTTAGAACAGCCCAACCCAATCTAAAAAATAATGGCTTTATGGAAAGCGATGGTGCAGATGATCTGGGTAAACTCATCCATAAATTAATAGAAACAGGCTAATTTTCCTTCTTCCCTCAGGTTTCCATGGCACAAGGAAAAGCCTTGAAATGTTCAGTAGACAAGAGAGGACATGCAATTCTTTGGTTGCATGCTTGGGTGTTTCCTCTGTACCCCGGTCCCTGCTGTCAGGATTGTTTATGTTCTTAAACAATGGTATATAATAGGAAGGGTGGGGTTTTCTTCAGATTTTGTTTTGGTAATGGGGATGCTTCATTATCAACATACTTGCTCCTGGCTTTGGCAGTGGTGTTTAAAAACTTGCTGAGAATTTTATGCAACTACACACTGGCATAACAAACAGCTTGCCACCGTATGGCCAATGTACATCCATGTCTGAGCAGGAATAATCAGCCTAGAAAGAAGTGGAAAATATACATCCTGGAGGTACTGATGTAAAATAATAAAACCAGTCAGGAAAAGCCATTTCCTCTATAAAAACAGCAACATGAGGGGCTAAGCTGTTTGGAAGATGGACTTGGCAACATTTCTCTTGAAAAGATATTTTGTGCTGAAATGTCTTGGTTTTAATTAAAAGCACCTTTCTTTGGAAATGTTCTATGTTGCATGGGGAAGATTAGAATTTTTGTGTTAAAGGAAACTGCATTTTTCTTTTGTGTCCCTTTAACCCCAAAAAGCCAGTAAGTTTCTGTATGGATGGTCATGAAAAATAAGAAAGTAACTAATATCAACTGTAAATTTTTCACGTTAGGACACTGCATTATCTGTTCCGCTCTCCTTTTCTGGAACAGACATATAATTTCTGCCAATTATTTCTTCCTTTGCTTATGTGAAAGAAATGCACGTTAAAGCACTTCAGTGGGAAGCAGTGTGAGTAAGCATGCAATTGGAATTATCATGCAGCATTGGGGAAAACAGGTTCCTTCTTGCTTTCCTTTTCTGCACATAGAATTAGCTTACAAACAAAGCTACCACTCTTCTAGCATCCACATCTTATTTACTGCCTCCTCCTGTTGACTGCATAATGTAACATACCACGTCTATTAATTATGAGAGCTTTGAGCACAACTTTTCATTCTTTAAGAAATTTTGCCTTAATTTTATTTTGGGCCTAAAACAAACTCTAGAGAGAGAACAGAGCGTGAATAGCTATAGAAAAGGAGCATTTTTCACTTCACAGAGCCATGGAAGCAATTTGCTATCTTTACGAGGCTTCTGGTAGACAGTGGTTTCTACAGAAGGAGGCCCTTTTCCTGGGTAGCTCCCTGCTCACATATAACAACACCAGCAATTCCATCTCCCAGACTATGCTAACAGCTACTGAGCCCTCATGCAAAGCATCTCTCTTCATCACCCATAAAGCCACAGCCCGCTTGCTGCCTCTGCACAATTGCTAATGTTCTGTGCTAACACTTTGTCTGGTGCAGAACAACAGCTGTGATCTTTCTGGAACACTTCCTTTGATCTTATATTTTCTCTCCTTCCCACTCCAACATCTTTTAAAAACCATTTCCATTTGTTGTCCAATATCTAGGTGTTCTCCAGGCTCCTCTGTCCTTGCAGTGGCTCCAAAACTCTCACTGACGAACAATTACACAGATCATCAACATGCCTTAATGATGTGGAATCATACCTACGCATACTCCCTCCCAAATATCTATTGAGAAAGTTCACTAAATCCTTTGGTTCTCTAGTAAGAAAGTTCCTTCTCCAACCCACACCCCCTCTCCCTCCACTGTTGCCTCATGTTTCTAGGGCAGCCCTCTAAATAGCTCACACAAATCCACGGAGTTGGTTGTTGTGGTTGTACCCGGACGTCACCCTGAAGACAGTCTGCTGCTTTTTCTAAAGGCATAAACACCTCTACGCGCCAGACACTTGCCTTTGAAACCTCTTTCCAGCTCTCAGGCTCTCCCTCTGTGCTTGGTTCTTTCCCTGTGGGTTGAGGTGGAGGTGCCTCCCTTCTGTTGAGGAAGTTCATTAGCTCCTGCTGTCTCCTCGACGCCTTCTGAGGTCTGGACACACCTACAACATGCATCCCGACCTACATTCACAGTAAACAACCTCCCAGATCCCTTTTAGATCTTTCACCAGCGATGGAAGTGGAGCAACACAAACTTTAAGACGAAAGAAGTGCTGAGATTTGTTTTCAGAAGGTTGTGGGTAACAGCTAATGATGGTGGAGGAAAAGAAAAACGATTATGGCAGTGTCTTCCTCTTGTAGTAGGATGACTGTGCTGTTGTTAAAAGGAATATGAAAACAGCATTTCACAAAGGGGCAGAAGCAGCAGAGCTAGCGTTCTAGAATGACTTTTTCAACATTAACAAGATGTAACTCATGTTCAGAGTATCTTTTGAGTGTTTCTCCTCTGTTTTACCCATATATGTTAGGTCTTCATATGAAGTACTACTGGACTTCAGGGTGAAACAAGTGTCTTAGAATGAAACATACACAAACTTTTTATTCCCAGCTATGCTTGTGTCTGCAAACAGCCAAGAGCATACGGTTTGTTGTTCTAACATTTTTCTGGTGTGCTGTCCAGAATATCTTTAGTTTGACACTGAAGCTGATGTGAGTTTTGTAGGCTATAATACTTTGAGTAAAGCTTGTGTGCTGCCACTGCTATCCACACAACAGCTTTACAGTTCTTTCCCTAAAGGACGGATAAATCCAGAGTGGATTTAATGACAGACCACTCTGTTACCAGTACAAGAGAAAAGAACAACACAGATCCTGTCCTACCATTGAACAGAAAGTTTACAGACTTTCTGGAGCTGCTGAGCTATTGCCTTGTTTGGAAACTGTTGTTTATCCTTTCTGAATCAGTGGTTTCTATCAAATCAATGAGGAGACACAAAGTGCACTGCAAACTATTCATGTTTCCATAGGCAGTAGTATCTGTAGCTGTTCACGTCCCTTCTTCATACACACAAATAATTACAGGCAATTTTATTTCCATAGATGTGTTCTTTGAACCCCTCACAGCACAACTCAGGTTTCCAGATGTGGTTAGATGCCTGCGCAGCTTCTGTCACCCCTGTGTGTCAATAATCATGTTGTTACAAGAGGAAAGAGTTGATACGATGACATACATTAAACTAGTTCATAGAAGGAAATCCACAGCTGACTGATTTAAATACCACAACCCTTCACTTACAAATAAGAACGAGTAAGATAGACCATGGGAAACTCTCTCGTTAGGAAGAAATCAGATACATCACGGGATAACCTGGGGTAGGGAACCTGCTTTGGCAGGGGGGTTGGACTTGATGATCTCTTGAGGTCCCTTCCAACCCCTACGATTCTATGATTAGATGGGAATTCTTTAGAAAGAATTGTTAATCCATATGGTATGAGTATGGGGCCCTCTTCCAGATCCTGCTGTATCCACATGAGTCTGAATTGATAGATGCATACAAAGTTAGCTATTTCAAACTCAGAATTTAGCACATTTCTACTATTTAGCAACCAGCTGCGGGATGATTTCAGGGCAGACATATTTCACAGTGTGATCTAACTAAGCAATCAGCCAATCCACATTTCTCCTTTCTCTTTCTGTTTCCAGACAGCTGTGGGCTTCATAATGGGCCCCACTTCTAGACTGATTACTGAGTTTTGCCTTGATCTCTACAAGAAGATCAACAGAACAGCAGAAGGCCAAAACATTGTCTTCTCTCCAATGAGCATCTCTGCTTCCCTTGGCCTGATCCTTCTAGGGGCACGAAACAACACTGCTGCTCAGATAGAAAAAGTAAGTACTGCTAAAACATTCTGAGATGCTTCCACATAGCTTGCTGTTTCCTCAATGGCAACATTGGTCTTTGCAGCACAACACGTGCTTAGTAAACAAGCTAAACACAAGCTCAGGTGCTGCCTTAAGATCAGTGCTTAGTGTGCTGAGATCCCTGCTCACTTATCACTTGTGACACTCTAGAGTCAAAATGTCTCACCTGAAGAGTGCACAGGGAATACACACAGACATCTGCTTCTTTGATCACTGTGCCTTTTACTCCCTGCAGTACAAGCTTTATGTTCTCTAATCTTGTATTTCTTGTTTGTTTCCAAGAGTAGGAAGTGACCAATACTCCTAAGATAAACATAGCATAAGGCAGTAGCAGGCTCTGGCTGTGTCCTTGTGGATCTTCATCCACCATATCCTGACACTGCCACGGGTCAGCTGCTGCCAAGGGAGACACATCCACCTTACAAGGTTGCAAGGGACTCTTGCTTTAGGGAACCACTGCAGATCCAGTACTCTCTATATGAGAGCTTATGTTTTTGTATGCTGTGACAATATCACTATGGAGAAACATTTCAAAATTTTTCAGTGAGACATTTGCACACTGGAAACAAGGACAAATTTCCATCCAGGGCACTATGGCTTTGATTCATCTCCTGAGCTGATACAAAGATTAGGAATGATTGCATAAAGCCAGTTTTGATGCTTGCAAAGCAAAATACTTCTGTCTCTCTGCCTGAGGCAACTTTTCACTTTGAAATTTAAGGCAACTATAACAAAAACACAAATCAAATACAAAAAAAATATTGAGGTACTGGAAAGTAGTATTGTGGGGGACTAAATGCAAGTTTCTCTGGGTTTGCTAACATAAAAATGTTCATTTGAACATGGATACTACACAAATTCAGTTCCATCTTTCCAAACTGACTGCAGCTGAGAAAATCTGAAGGGAAAATACTCAAAAGAGCACTTACAGGCAGGAGGGGGACTGACTTTTTACAGTCTGGTAGTGACAGAACAAGGAGGAATGCCCTCAAACTAAAAGAGAAGAAATTTAGGTGAGATGTTAGGCACATATTCTTCACTCAGAGGGCAGTGAGGCACTGGCACAGCTGCCCAGAGAAGTTATAGGTGCCCTCTCCCTGCAGGTGCTCCGGGCCAGCTTGAATGGGGCCTTGGGCAGGCTAAGCTGCTGGTGGCAGTTGCCCATGGCAGGGGTTGGGACTGGGTGGGCTTTCAGGTCCCTTCCAACCCAAATCTGACTATGATTCTATGAAATATATTTGATAAATCTCCACCATATATCCAGGACAGTGAAGGAAATCTTTCAAACAAGGAAAATGCCTTCTTCCCAGTTAAAGTTGCTATAATTTGATCAATTGCAGGTCCTCCATGCCAGCAATGCTCCGGGAACAACAAGCCTTAAATCTGAGCATGAAGATGCAGTCCCAGAAAACAAGTCTGAACTACGCCAGGAAAGAGAGTCTTCCCTCTCTCCGGTATGTCTTTCTTTGCATAGTACAAGACCCTGTTCTTCACCCCATCGCAGCCTGGTAGTTGCAAAACACCACAGTCTGCCACTGGAGGGAGTCAATATCCCATGTACAAAGTCCACCTGGTCGACTGGTCGACCTGGAAATGCCCGAGTTACATCGTTATCAGCCAAGTCTTCCACGAAGTCAAATCTAAAGCCCCAAGCAGAAGGAAGATCAGGCTACAAAGCTTAGACTAGTTGAATTGAAGCATGATTACAATAAGAATTAGACTTACATGGCAATTTAATGAGGATGCAAGTTAACCAAAGTTATACTGAGGAATCTTTGTAATTGGTGTGTTTGAAATATTCCTAGTGTAACACAGATGGGGATCTTAACCACGAAGCATTCCGTGCACTGCTTTTACAATTACAAAACCTTGACAAAGACTACGTTTTAAGCCTGGCTAACAATCTCTTTATCCAACAAGGATTTGAACTGAATCAGGTAAGTTAACCATACCTCATAGCCTCTGTAGCACTGACCCCCAGCTTTCCTGCAACCATATGCCCCACTGTTGTCCCTTCATGTGTATTTTTGAACACCTGTGGTGCTTCTTGGAGCCATATCACTTAAGGTTGTTGGGGAAGAGACAAGAGTGTCAGCTTTCAATGCTCCTGTTTAAAAACAAAAAACCAAGACAACACCCTGTAGAATAAAAATAAAGCAGAAGATCTTTCACTTTTCACATATATCTACATTCAGCCAGAAGTGCACCTATAGCCAAAAACGGCTTATTCAGGCTGTCTGCAAGTTGCTTCTGGGATATCTTCCTATTTGCAGCTTTGCAACATTTTTTTTTTGTTTGTTTGTTTTGTTGAACAATTTGGATACTCGAGAATCACACAACTCATCTTGTATATTTTGTCTTAGTCAAGATGACCCTCACAATTTCTGAATTGTTGACTCCATTGTAAAGAAAATAAGCTCTGAACAAGTTCAGCTAATCCACAATCTTTATTCTGCTTTACAGAAATATTTAATGTGCAGTAAGGATCTATATGGAGCAGCCCTTGAAACAATGGACTTTCAAAGGGCCCTTGAAGCAAGCAGGCTAAAAATTAATGATTGGGTTGAAAGTGAGACACAAGGTAAAACAAAGCAAAACCGTAGCTACTCTCTTTTCTCCCTTCCAGCGCTCCTTCAAAAAGAATTCAGCACATGAAAAGTCTTGTTCGTGTTTCTAGGTTTCTTATGCTTTTCAAAGATACTTTGTTGTTCCCATTCGTTCTTTAGAGTAATTTATCAGTTAAACTATTTCTGAATTAAAGATGTTTGTTGTCACATAGTGCCATTCTCCTACTAACATGCCTAGAAAGATAACTCCAGAAGTACTTCTGAGGGTTAAATAGATTCCTACTGCAAGTACAGAAAAGCAGGGGATGGAAGTTACGAGCTTCACAGTGAGACTGGGAACAGCATAGCAGAGAGAGAAGACAACAGAGGAGCGGACTGTACATAGAGCAATGCTAACAAAGATGAGTGATCTGCTCACCTGTGAAATTCACTATTACAAGTCACAAGGAAGCAGCTACAAAACCCCAGACCATTGTTGTTCTGTGTGCCTGTACAAAGCCTGTGGGCTTGGGAAATCCTACCTCAACCTCTGTGTAGGGGAAAAAAAAGCATGAAGGGAAAGACACCCTCATGTAAAATGGAAACAGGATTAACAGTGTTGCCCCTTTTCCTGTATATGGGCATCACCTGGCACATTCATTTTACCACTGACACTTGGGGTTGGCTAATTTGATGAACTATGCACCTTCCTCTCCCAAACAGGCCAGTACTAGGTAACAGTGCTGAGAAATTTTCTTGTGTTGTCCTTGTCCCTTGAAGAAACAACAAGTTGGATTTCTAAGGCACTCTAAAGCTGAGTTCACAGACAAGTAATTGAGTCTCAATCCTGAGTCTTAATAACACCTAACAAACACCTGTGTTCTCCAAAATTCCCTCCAGGTAAAATCAAGGAACTTTTTGCTCCAGGAGTAATCGATTCACATGCTGTTCTGGTGCTGGTGAATGCAATCTACTTCAAAGCATCCTGGGAACACAAGTTTGAGAGGAAAAACACAGTACAGAGAGATTTTAAACTGAATCAGGTACATACGCTTCCTATAAATATTAATGATTTATCCTAGTGCTGTAGTAAACATAACACAAGTACAAAGTTGGGGGCTTTCAGCCGTGCTGTGAGGAAGACATAGGTGTGCTGGGAACTTAACCTGTTTTTCCTGTTGGGTCAAGATAGCAGGAAGGCTTCTCAAAGAAAACAATCCTTACTAAAAAACTGAAAGTCTCAGAAGTTGCAACAACTCAGAATTTTGTTTCAAGAGCTGGCAAAATGCAGGGGTTAGCCCTGATCAGCACTTTCAAACGTAATAGTCACTCCAGGCAGTTGTCACGGATAGAAACCAATTGCAAAGATCTCATGTCACACGAGTTCTAAGGGGTCACCCTGGCTTTTATGCAACCTATACATTTCAGTATGAGCAATGCAACTGATAGGTTAAACCAAACAAATGAGGCCAAATATTAACAAGCCACATACATGCAGGTGGAATTTGAAAGAGGAAAACAATCCTCACAGACTATTTTGTTTTATTTATAGTATTAGTAATGTTTGAAAGTTTTTTTGTTTTAATTTTTAGTCCTTTTCTCCACCACACTTACATCACTGAAGCTTTCTTTGCTTAACTAAGGTACAGTCAGTATAGCTGCAAAAAGTTCAACAACCACATTAATCCAAGCTCTGTACAACTAGCAGATGTCTTCAAACTAGATGATCAAAACCATTTTAATTAAATTCTGTCTTCTTTCCATATGACATGCTCTCATTTTTACAAAAACAACTAAGTGAATCACCAAAAAAAAATGAACCCACAAAGAACACAGATCTAACTCTGATCTGAAGTTGAAGAGCTTGAAGAGCTTTGTCAGGGAAAAACTGTCTTTTCAGTGTTCCTCATCTATAAAAACAAAAGGTCAGAAAGACGTACATTACTGGCTATAGCGCTGCACTCCAATTTGTTAAGACACAAGTAAGGAAGCTTAATTTTGGTCACTAAAGTTTTTGACTTGAAATATGCCTTTGAGTATGAAAACTGAAAATTACCTATAGCCAGGAACATTTGGAGCACTGCTACAGTCACAGAAACTATGAGACAGGGAGAATCTGCATGTGCTAATTAATTACTGTTCCTGATTAATTAATTGTGTTATCTACTAGATTTTTTTCCACTGATTTAGAAGGTAGGTAAGAATAACAGTAAAATGAATCTTAAGCCTTTACACAAGTTTTGAACAAACTCATTGCAATGGAAAGTGAGGATTAGAAGAACACACCTGAGATAGAGTTATGATTTTGCTCTTAAGCTGTCTACAACTTCCTGCCTAAAGCATCTACCTGAGAAATGACAACCTGATTCCTGCAGTGCTAGTTCTTTATCCCATTCCAAACCAGGACTTGCAAATCCCACCAGCATCAGCTTGTTTGGCTGCAGAGTAACAGTATTAAGCCACTTTGCCACCTGATCAGTTGCAGGGAAATTGCTTTGTTTCTTTCCCCTCCCAGAGAATTATCCCCTTCATACACAAATGTCAAAACTGATGTTTTGTGTGTCATTTGTATGTGCAACAAAATAAAGAAAAATGTTTGGCTTTATAGCAATTATCACTGCAAACACAGACTACTGATATTGCACCTGAAGTTTAAACATTAAGGACTGTACCGCTTATGTGATCATTCCACTTTCTTTTAAATAGAATGAGAGCAAGCCTGTGCAGATGATGTATCAGAAAGGCACATTCAAATTTGGCTATATTGAGGAGCTGGGAACTCAGGTGCTTGAACTCCCTTATGCTCAGAAGTTGCTGAGCATGATCATCCTGCTGCCAGGAGATGGATCTACCAGTGGACTGGAACAGGTAAGGTTGAGGACTGCAGCTAAGCTGGCCTGAAAGCCAGTTGTCTGAATTAAAGCTGGGCAATAATCTAAACTTTCATTTCCCCATCTTCTAGACTGAAAGCACCATGACCTATGAAAATCTGATGCTGTGGTTCTCTTCAGAACATATGTTTGAGACAATAGTGGAGGTGTACCTGCCCCAATTCAAGCTCGAAGGCACCTTTAACCTCAATGAGGTATTAAAAGCAATGGGAATGACTGACATCTTCAATGAATCAAAAGCTGATCTTTCTGCATTGTCATCTGGGAAATCCCTGGTGTTGTCAAACATTGTTCATAAGGCTTATGTGGAAGTCAATGAGGAGGGCACCACAGCAGCAGCTGCTACAGGAGCTACCATTGTGAGGAGGTCTCTTCCCCTCATAGAAGTGTTTATGGCTGACCATCCTTTCTTATTCTTTATTAGGCACAATCCCACCAATACCATTCTTTTCTTTGGTAAATTCTGCTCACCTTAAAAATCAGGGACATCTTCTAGCATTGTGAGAAAAACCTGGATGAGAATCAGAAATACTGTTTTTTCCCTGACACCTTCTTAATCCTAAGAAAGAAGGTAGTCCGAAATTATCACTGCAACCTGATTAGCTTAGAAACATCCATTGGATGCTCTACTGTTACGCTCCTTGAATGGCAAATATTAACCTGAATACAAAATAGGAGTGAATTTCCCCTTAACTTCACTGGATATCAAGAACATTGTTTCCTCAAGGCCTGAGTATGCTCCTGCATAGCTTACAACTCTCTGTCTGTAACGTAATGTAGTACACCTACATGTATTTTTATTTTCTCCGTAGTTCCTGATTCCCAGCCAGGTGTCTCAATTAGCAGAGAGGCTATGGAGATGCCTTATACTTGCACATACTCTGTATCTGTGGCAAATCCTTCACATCATGGAGATATCACTTCGATAATTCCCTTTCCTACAGCAGCAGTCACAGCCAAGCAAGAAATACTTATTCACAGCAAATACACATTTACTGACAACTATACCACATTTTTCCCCATAATGTATGCTGGATCTATCCTTGTGCTATATAAAAAGTTTATACTAGAAGTAGCTTTGGTTTCATTTATTGTTTAGATAAAAGTCTGCATCTGAAGTACCATCTCACCAATTGAGAAGATAGATGGAATACGATATGTACTCCTTTCACAAGCCCTCATTTTTTATATCATGTGAGTTAAGAGTGTGGTATTTTTTATGTTAACAACAGTAGGAATGCTCAGGGAAAGGACAACATCCAGTAAAGAGAGCTGATTACAACAGCAGTTGAGTATGTGGGTAGGCAAGATTTTGACCCTCTTTTTATAGGACTTTTTGGCATTCTTTTTTGAAAAGAAACCCACTCTTAAAGAATCACAGCATGGTTGATGTCGCAAGGCAGACATTTTGTCCAACTCTACCATTTAGGCAGGGATACCTTCAGCACACCGCCCACCACCCAGAGGGCTTTTGAGAATCTCCAAGCATGGAGACTTCACAACCTCTCTGAACAACCTTCTCTAAGTTTCCAACATTTTGAATGACACCAAAGAGAATTTTGTATGCGCAGCATCTCTAGGAATGGGATGTGCAAACATTTCTAAAGAGGGTTAATTACTTACATAGTGAAGTAATCTGTTTTCTTCCTAGAGTTCTCCTTCCTGGTGAAGTTTAATGATCTGAGATACATTTGTAGAGATACATAGGTCTCTCCAGCCCTGAGAGGAATGAAAAAAAGTTTTGAAAAGAGCAATGTAAGGCATAGAAGTCACAGTTGAACGTTACCTGGAAAGTGTTCCAGTCTGTGAAACGATCAGAGAAAAACAGAATTAGCAGCTGACTGCTAGACATCACTGTTAATGTGCTGGTTTAACATGAGTAACATCTTCCTCTCAGATTTGTGTGAGGTTTAACTAACATTTGCAACACGTGCGTTGTGAGCTATAAAAAGGCAAGTACACAGTAGGCATTAGTCAAATAGTTGAGTATAAAGCTCCATAAAGTAATTCATGATTACCACAGCTTATGAACCAAAAGTTACCTGAGGCTCTTTGGATCACAAAGTCTAGGTGTGATGTTTGAGCCAGAACAGGCAGGAGTAGGACAATAACATTAAAACAACTTACCCTTACTGTCTAAATCTGAAGGCATTGTACAATGTAAGCAGTACTTTTCCAGACTGCATCTATGTCTCCATTCTGACACCACAGATTACCTACTAAGCTATATTTTTATTACCTACAGATGTCATCACTTGTTATTTACACGCCCAGGGGAAGTTCTGAGCACCACAACCTCAAACATCAACACCACTTCTGCAACAACAGTAACAGGGATTTCTGTTATGGAGTGCTGAATAACACAATGCCTTGTTCCAATTGTTGGAGAAAATGGTTCATGATATATCCAGAGTGAGATTAAGACACAAACAAGGTTAAATGGCATCCAACTAGTTTATTACAAATTCTAAGCAGTTAAGGAATGTGGGAAAGATGACAAAGTTGCAATAGTAAAAGGAGGAATTCTAATAAATTGCCTATAGAGCAGGGATGGTTATCACCATGAATCTAGCAGTGTCCCATTGGTCTGCAGGAGGCTGCAGGTCAGTCAGAGACATCTCATTGATCTGCACAGCTGCAGTTCAGTGGAGGATTGTCCCTGTTCTACCACTGAATTCTTCATGTTTTTTCTTCTTCATTCTGCTCTCATGCACCTCCAGTTGCTCAGGGGCAATGGCATGTGCTCCACCCACTGGATGATCAGCAGTTGATCACACAGCAATCACACACCTGCAACCCAGCAAGCTGCTGGGCATGGGTTCTGACTTCATGGAAGGGACTTTTTAAGCTCATCTAGTCTAACTTCCCTCCAATGAACAGGGACACCTACAGCTAGATCACATTATTTAGAGCCTCCTCATTTTCCACAGAGATGGGACTTCTACCACGTCTCCGCACAGCATGTTCCAGTGCCTCCCCATTCTCAATGGGAAAGAATTTTTCTTTATATCCAAGCCAAATCTCCCTTCTTTTAGTTTGAAGCCATTTCCTGTTGTCCAATCACAACAGACCTTACTAATGAATCTGACTTCTCCTTTTTTAGGACTCCCTTTATATACTAAAAGGCCAAGTCACCTCCAGACTATACAGCCCCAGCTCTCATCTTGTCCAAGTATTCCATCCCTTGGATCACTTTTGTGGCCCTCCTCTAGACTCACTCCAAAAGGCCCACATCTGCCCAATACTGCAGATTCTACATCTGGATGCAGTACTCCAGGTGAGACCTCACCAGCACAGAGCAAGGGGCAGGATCACCTCCCTTGCTCTCCTGACCATGCTTCTTCTGATGCAGCCCAGAATGTGGTTGGCTTTCTGGGCTGCAAGAGCACACTATTGACTCACATCCAGATGTCATCTTCCAGTACCCCCTAAATTCTTTTTGGCAGGGCTATGCTCCATCTTTTCATCCCCCAGCTTGTATTTATACTGGAGGTTTCCACAACCCAGGTGGAATACCTTACATTTGGATTTGTTGAACCTCATGAAGCTCTCCTGGGCCCACTGCTCAAGCCTGTCTGGGGCCCTCTGAATGGCATTTCATTGTTCAGGTGTGTCCACTACACCATACAACTTCTTGTCTTTTGCAAACTTGCTGAGGGTGCACTCAATCCCACTGTCAATGTTACTGATGAAGACATGAAAGAGTATTGGTCCCAATATTCATCCCTAAGGAACACCGGTGGTCACCGATCTCCATTCAGACACTGAGCCATTGACCACCACTCCCTGGGTTTGATTCTGCAGCCAGTTTCTTGTCCACTAGACAGCTCTATCACCCCTCGGCCTCAACTCCCTTCACACCTCTTCACCAGAAAGCCCAGTCCATCGCTCTTCACCAGCCAAAACACACACTGGTTAATACCACAGCCACAAAAGCCACATGGTAGGATCTGAGGTGACCAAAACTGTGGTTTCAGTGAAGCAGAAGGAATGCCCCTGCTCAGTACCCAATTCATGGCTGAGGTACTGGGACAGGGCCTGATCCTACAGCACCCTGATATCCTGTGGGCACGCTCCTGTAATTCTTCACATCAGGTTAAGATAGTCACCACTCCCAAATAAATCCCTCCTTAGGCCGATTATAACTTACACCTGTGGCTTCTAAAGTCAAATGAGATTCCCAATGCCACCTGCATGTTTATCTTTCTTAAGGCAAAGCATCTTGCAGTTAGCAAAATGTTATTTAAGAAATCTTGTATTTAAGTTAGGCTACTCCACTTTGCTTGAATACACATTAATCTTCCCCATTGATATTGAACTCACAAATGCTTTAGGGAAAAATCAGCAGCAAGTTATTACATAATTACTGCTTAACCTAGAAAATAAGTGAGGTAGAATACTTCAGAGCACTTCTAACTTTTTTTTTCCTTGATGAGAGAAAAGTGCTATCAGAGCTGTTTAATAATTTCACTGTATCATTCATGCATGGGTAACCCATTTTTCTGTGTTAGGGTCTACTGAGAAAGGAAGAAACAATTTGTTTCTTTTCCCTATAAAAATAAAACCAATATTAGAAGAGCACCAAAGACTGCAGCTTATAATGTGCTATGTGTCACTCAGTCTTACAAACAACACAGCCTGGAAGTAAACTTAAATATTTAATTCCTAAATTCTTTAGACACCATCTGTGCTGTGGTTTATGACCTCCATTAACAACATTTATCACAAAACAACAACAGGCATATCAGAAACTAAAGATGCTGTTGTCATTTCCTTCTGACACAAGGTAGAAGCATCATGAAATAAGAATAAGGCACACTAAAATATTCTGTAATATTTTGGACTAGAAGCAAAACCAAGAGACAAATGCAGTCCCATTTCTGGAGTAAATTCTAGAGGTATTTAAAAAGAGAAAAAAAATTCATGAATTTACTTGTATTTATTTTGAAATACAAAATGAAGAATGACCTGACTGTATCATTCTCCACACTAGTCATCTGAGCTCAGCTGATCCCACTGACGAGTTACAGCTGATTAAGATGGTTTGTAGCAACTACATTGTATCACAGAAGACCTGAGCCATTGAAAAAACAAAGAGTCATTAGGCATTGTTTCTCAGACCCAAAGCATATGTACATGTTTTAAAATCTCAAATTCTCCTGACACTAATAGCACATATTACATGAATCTGCCTTGTTTTCTTGCTCTGTTCTGTTGTTCAGAGTGAGAGAACTCAACTGTGATTGCAAAATTGATTACTGGCAAGAGATTCTAATCCACAAGGTGAAGAAATACTACTTTTTAATACTCACAGCCTGGGACTAGACTTACAAACACGATCAATATTGAAAGGCAATTCAGAAGTAATAGTTTTAATATGTCCAGCCTGGAGTTAACAGTGCTGTTCCTTCTCAGTGTGAGGCAAGCAATAGTGTTAGAAAGTTATGCTGTAAGTCTCATCTCCCCCTGTTGAAACTTGGCACAGCACACCAAGGCTGTAGAGTACTTCCCCTTTCTTCTCTGGATTGCCAGGCCACAGTCCCCTCATCGGATTCAGCAGCAGCTATCGCTGCTGTCACATGGTGTTGATCATCATCACACTGGACTGAATACTCTGTGAGCAAAGTCACTGAAGTAGCACCAAGAATTCAGAATTCTGTATTACAGAATGGGGCAAACTGAAAACATTTTCAATAGGCACAACCATGCACTCAGAATGTAATCACAATTCACTTGCATTTAGTTTTCTGCAAGTAATTATTGCTTACTATGTGCAAATGATTGATCCATGTGAAACAATCTGCTTGTGTATCTGAGAACACAACATTTTGCTTTGCAATGTGCAGTTTAGATCATTCTTTTGTGGAAGTAAACATTAACAACAGAGCCTGCCATTGTGCCTTCTGCACTATAAAAGGCATTATTCCACTCCAGCTGTATAGCCAATCAGGCATTGAGATAACCCAGACTTAAATTTCCCATATTTATTAGAATTTTGTCTCTTCCTAAATCTTTGATTTTCTTTTCTTGATAAAGTACACTCATTTTCGACATAGTACAATCACTTCTAACAGGCATTACATCACTTGTTCATAGGCTTTCTAAAAAAAAAAAAAATTTAAGAAATCAGATTTTCTAGGTGCATATTTCCATGTATATGTAGTGAAGTTATAATGGCAACAGGACCAGCACAACACAATGTTACAGAGAAAGAAGAAAACAGAAGGCTCACCCATTTCCAAGGATGTAGGCTCACAAGGAAAAGCTCCACAGAGGAGGAACCCCTTACAAGAGGACCTTCCTTGATGACAGTCAGCCATTAAATGGAGGGGGGGGGGGGAGGGGGGTCTAAGAGGAGTTGAGCCTGGCTCAATTGCCTTCACCTGTGCTCTCAGGGCTGACTGGGTCTTTTCTCCAGGTGCTCAATCAGTGGTTCAGACCGTGACTCAGCAGTTGCCACACAGTAGCGAGGAACATGTTTAATATGCAGAACTACAGATAAATTCAGAAAGGAGATGCAATGCTCGAAATAAGGATGTGGTAATCCTAAGTAGGATGTAACCTGGCTTGAAGCATATACCTCCAAAAAGCCATCTGAAGGATAATTTCTTATTTACCATGCATGTTGAAGTTTCCACAATTTGCAGGTATTTTATTTTTTCCTTTTGTAAATATCTCTAGTAGCTGGCATTTTGCTTTGCTTGCTCTGAGCTGCACTGATGTGAGCAGTGAGGTGCTTTTCCCATGCTGCAATACAAGAAAAAAGAAGACTGAAGGTCTCTGCAGAACATCTAGAGAATGTATTCACAGCACGCCAAGCACAAGCTATTCAAACACTGCTCCCTTAGAGCGGGCTTCATGTTTTTAAGTGAAAGTGGTACATGACCTCTGTAGTGGAGAAATCATGTGGGTCAGGGGGTGAAGGGCCTATCTTCAGTGAATCCCATATTCCTGTTGGAATATAAGCCTGCATCTTCCAGAACAATCAGACTCTAGGTTTTAGCATAAGTTCAGTGGGAAAAATATACACACAAATATGCACCTTGCTTCTGAAGCTCTGCCCTAATTGGAATGATTGCAAATTAATGAAAAAAAAAAAAAAAGGGAAATTCAAAGACTGATGATAGCTCTGCAGTTCAACAACCAGGACACCTAGTAGATGAGTTCTGGTTTCCAGTCTCTGTTCCTAGGACTATTCTTGTTTTGATGTTTAAGAGAAACAAGTATTCACACATGGGTGAGTATCCTAACAATAATGACAGAAAACTGTTCTGCTGTATAGCTTTCTGATAGCATGGATTGATCGATTGCCTTGATTTCCTAGTCCTCTTTTAGTACCATGTCCCCAGACTCCTGTTGTCCGAATACATTAAGCAATCACTGTGTGACATCTATATCACAGCTTAGCTCCATTGTGCTCACTGAAGTCAGCTGCTGGTCTTCTGTGGAAAATACACTATTGTGCCCTTGCCCTGAGCAGTACTGAGCACAGCATCTGTTTGCCTAAAATTTACACAGCACTCAGATCACAACCAGACTCAAGACACTCAGCAGAAGGAATGTTATGAAAACAGGTGGTGCTGCTCCTGAAATATAACAGCCTCCAGAGATAGAAGACAAGATGTGCTTTCGTAGTGTGTGGTGCTCGTTTCCTTGTTCATGAATGATGATGAATGGGAGCGGTCCTGGAAAACACATCCAGGGTGTACATCCCACGCCTCCAGCCTGGCAATTTGTTTTGTGCAAGCCATCCATCCAGAGGTACAGAGTGAAAATGACTGTGGAGCTCAAGAAAAGCCTCCTTGGCTCCGTACACATTTCAAACCCAGAGCAAAACATCGAAGCCTCAGGCTCCCTGAAAACTGTGATGAAGAACTAGGGGTTAGAGGAAGAATGTGCTGTAGTTACCAGTGCAGCTCCATCATCTGTTTCAGGGGCATCATTTTCTCTTCCTGGAGAAAACATCATCAGAAGTACACAAATTATTTGTTGAGAGAGAGAAATGCCCTCCTGAATGCTCTGAGTCAGATGCTTATTTAGTGACTTTTTCTGTTTCCCTCTTCCTGTTATGCTTCCTGCAGATATTTGGCACATCCATGAGATGATTCAGCAGTGTACGCTTATGAGATGCAGCCACATCTACAGAGTGCCTCCTCCCTGAGAGGAGAAAAACATTTCAGAGGGTAAAACCAGAATAGCTGGGATTGTCCCTCCTGCTCTGATGGGAGATGAGAGAATAGCCAGAATCTCTAAGATACTGAATTTCTCAGGTATCAGATAACTCTACGTCATTTTACGAGTGTCTAAGTGATACTGAACCTCCCTGTTTAAAATATTCACTGTTCTAAGTATAGACACTGGACAACTAGGCATTAGGGCATGTAGGCTCTGAGCATCACCTCCTGTTGTCTCTTGTATTGGATTTTATAAGGAAATTAAGAGTTCTGTTTTAGGACATGGCTCAGGAAGTCCAATGCCATTGAGAAGGTTGATGATTTTTCCCGTCTCCTTCCTTCTATGTTTTTTTCCAACCTTCTTTCCCTTATGCTGTTGCTGAGAAACTAACTGGGACCTAAATTAAAAGATTTGTTGAAGTAAATTTACTGATGACCTAGTCTCATAAACCACCTTCCAGATGTGGAGTAACCAGTTTAAAGGCATAGCTAAGAGGTTGCAGAAAAGAAAGGACCACATCCAACTTGGTAGCAACATTATCCAGCATTCACAGACTCGTGAGAAGTACCGTTTGATTATTTATAGTTTGTTAAGAAAAAAAGATATCCCTTGATGATTCACCTCACTTTTCCTTTTACTCTCTGTTGGGAAGAAAGTATATTGCTACTGCTATTTCATAACTGCAGCCTTGAAGAGCTTTCCCAAGTGCTGAGATATGCAGGAAAACACTGTAAATTACAGTACCAGGCATTTAATTTTGATTGCTAAATAAAGAAGACTCACAATAGCCAATGACTATGTCTTGCAAGGCTGCAATTTCAGGTGAAATACAGCCTAAATTAGGAGAGTTACTGGCAGAGGCAAAGTTTGCATACCAATTAGCTGGTAAAAGAAGAGAACACCAAACATGGGCTGTGGACTCTTCTGATGTACAGAGTAAAAAATAGCCATGTATGTTTTCCAGTGAATACCACTGTATATATCTGGTTTGACTCAAATACGTATTAAAACAAAACAGTGAAATAAATAAACAAAACAAAATAAAAATAATAAAAAAACAAAATAAACAAACAAAATAGTGAAATAAACACTGTTAGCATATATTAGCTTGCATAATCAGACCTATATGTTTTTCAGATGAAACTTCAAAGAGAACAAAATATATAGTATGTATGATAAGGACAGGTACTGTGAAATATCGTCTTGAAGAACATAATTCTGACAACAGAAAAAGGAATTCGGCGTGTGAATGAAGAAGGAAGAGTGGCTGAAACAACAGTTGTCACTTAGCTTACTACAGCAGAAGCAATCTTTGATTTCTTTAACTAGCTTCAGGGATATCTAGGTAATCTCAAAAACGGGAACAAAATGCAAACACAAAGAAAAAATAAATTTTCTTTTCACATATATATTTTTTTCTACTTGCATTCTCAATTAAAAACAACAAAACATTTAAACAGTGTGAAACTTTTTTACTGCTGGCTTTATTACATCAAACTGAATTACTGCTGGAGATGACTGGCTTTCAAGGGGCATAACGGACTGGTAGATGTGCTTGGCCTCCTCTTACCTCAGGTTGCTGTGCAAACACAATACACATTGACATACAAGCTACTATGAGCTCTGAAGGGCAGTTTAGACATTAATTCTATTCCAGGACAGACATACTGACTATCTGAGTGGTTTAATACAAGGTGCTGGTTGACTTCAAAGTGGTTCCAGGTCAACCATTGCCAACTGCCTAAGACTCTGTATGCACAACAGAGAGCCGATTATCTCCAGTACAACAAAAAACATGAGAGCAAAAAGCATCTGAATTTCTGTAAATGAGGCTGTTCTGACCACATCTTGGTTCACTAAAAGACTATGAGAGATGCCAGAATAGCCTCTGCTAAATGTGATGCAGTTGGACAAGCTACGGTATGAACAGGTGCAAGACATAAGCAAACATTACCCTGAAGACCCTTACCCTACCCTACCCTTCCACAGAAGCTGCTGAGCAGCCACACGAAATGAAATGAGAAAATCTGAACAGATAAATGAGGGAAATAGCTGTATTTTCTGCTGCTTACTATGTCCTTGATTATGCCAACGCTAGAGAAGAATGACAAACCCCATGAATTGGTTTAGGAACAGCTCCACAATTGACTGCCTGACAGAGGAAAAGGGCAGCAGTCCTTGTTGACCTCTTCATGGGACAAACACGGATCTGGAACAGAGTTTAACTAACTTGTCTTGCTTGCATTCATGACTCTTGAATTCCAAGAGGTGCCTCTGATTTCCCCTGGCCTAACACCCTATCTAAAATTACAAAACCAAACTTTGTCTGCTGAGGACTGTGCATGGGTAGCCCATTCTGGTCAATGTACTCAGGCTGCTTCTTCACCAAGCTTTGCACTAACATTCAGTGTAGAAAAAATGCAAGATAAATCCAAGCCTGTGTAGTGGCAGACCTCTCTCTGGAGAAGGTGCATTGTCCCAACTATCTTACCTGTGCAAAACTGTTGTGATAGTGCTATTGCAGAGGTGGAGAGTACAGAGAAGACAAATGTATTGAATGAGAGAACATATCAAAAACACCTTCAAGCCATCTTCCACAGGAGACAGCAAAACAAAATGTTTATTGAGCAAATTTTGGACATTAGTCCAAGAGATGAAAACAATGCCCATATGTGCAGGACTGGTTGTTCCTACAGGTGCATGTTCCATAGATATCCACAGAGGACAAAGATATTGAAACCAAGCACACAAAGGATTGTGGGTATCCATGAATGTTCTTCATGGTAGACTTGAAGGTATGTTTGAGAACTTCTGTGACCTGTAGCTGGAACTCTGATGTACACATGTGAAAAAGGGAGCATAAGTGAAGACACTACACACTGCAACAAAACGTGTGCCCTCAAGCAGGAAAATTTTGACAAGATAAAGTAAGAGCTATTGAATAAGGAACATTAAACAAGATAGGTGGAAAGTCGCTTACTATCTGTAGATTTCCCTACCCCCTACATGACTACTGTAACTTCCACAATAAAAAAAACACTCATTCTGAGTGTGGAAACTGAAAGCCACCCCAGTTATTGTGGTCTGCACGTACATACATGACTGAATTTCAGCAACACAAAGCATCTTGATTAGGATAAAGTAGCTTGCTTTTTCCTTCACCAGTGAGTACCACTACCACTGCGTATTGTGTGTCTAAATGTGCAAAAAATTGGGATTTCTATTGTTCACTCCCATGGACTTCACAGAAGCTGGATTTTTTTCTTTAGTGCTCATCAAGGGCGTTATTCAATAAAGAGTAATAGCTTTTTACAATTGAGTTATATTTGATATTGTGCATTATGATTGTCTAACAGACCATGAATGTTCCTTCAGACAGATTTGGTAGTTTATTTACCTGTCATAGTAAAATGGGAGGTATAGAAGATCTATGAGAATACCCTGGGCATTTACAATGGGCCTTGTTGCCATGACCTATGAAGAATGAAAATCAAAAGCTGACCACCAATCACCCCTTGAACTCCTCTGTCTGTTCAGCATTCATTTCTGAATCTCTGAATACTCTGGAGTCTGCCTTCACAAAGCAGCAAATACTTCCAGATTGTTCCCCAAATCTCTTTCTCTTCCCTATCCACACTGAGTTCTCTAATTCATCTCAACACCTCTGCTCTGAATTTTGTCATAAGAATGAAGTTTCAGCATAATGTGCTTTCGCCTCACACATGCATGCTGTAGAACCTATGGCTTACAACTGATATAGTCTGACTTCAACTGAAAAATTCTGTCTTGCCTAGGTACAGAATCAGATGGAGCTGTTCTTTTAACAAGTACTACCTATAAGCTTCTCCAGTCCTCAGACTCTCTTGGCAGACCAAAACATTTTTCAGTACAATTTTACTCTTTAAAAAAAACCATCAAGCTTTGTTGATATTCTCACAAGGAAAATAATCAATTTCAAAGACTACTGAATAGAATGAGCATCCTGCAGCTGGCTCAGCTTGGAACTTTATTATTTTCCCATCATCAAGCACTTGCTATCTATGAGCAGCATTCCTATGTTTCTCTGCACAGACAGTGTATTGAGAGGTCACATATATGTCACATTTTTCCCTTCATCCATCTTTGAGCAGTACCACAGTTATTTCTGTAATTACAGTGCCTCAGAGATGAGAAGAAACTAATCAGCTAGGAAAGAGGACACAAACTTTAAAAAAAAAAATGGTTTCCAGGGATTGATGCACTTTCTTGCATTTGTGGTAATATGACTACTCTTGACTCAGCTTTAGCAGTGGGTGCTCATTAAATAGTGAACCTTGAACCTAGTGACGTTGTATTCTTGTTCTCCAATCATGTCTTATTTTCTCTTAATATTTTGAGATCCTTGGATTCATCTGACTGTGAGAATCACTGGATCTGATTTTATAGCTAAGTTTATTTAAAGTGTATTATGTTTATCCTCTTTTTTGTTTTTTATTTTATTTTCTTTAATGTGGGTGTATTCATTATTCGTTTGGCTCCAGTTATCAATATGGCTCAATCAAATTAATGTTTAAATTCAGAAATAGAACACGAGACATGCAAGACTTGAACTTAGCGAAGCTTTGTAAGATACAAGAAAAGCCTTAATAATTAGCATTCTTCTATTAGGTTTTACTTCACAAAGTAGAATTTGTCTTTCTCCAATAGAGCACCAGTCTAATGTTGGCCCACTCAGTGGTTTACAGGACAATGAATCAACAGGCCATGACAAAGGGTAGTAACTCAAAGGATGACTCTTAGAAGGCTAACTGGGGGAGTGTCCGAAAGGGTACTGTATATATCACCAAAGACTCAGAGAATCTGATTAGATTCAACTGGCAAGCTGGATTATTACATGCCTCTTTGATGTATTTCTGTAAGTACTTCTCCAAATAAAATATAACTACTAAGTTGTATTCTTGAATATGGGGGAAAAAAAAAAAAAGCCAAGACAGAAATACTATGTGTATGAACTTAAAGGAAAAAAAAGGGCTGCCTCCTATCTTATTATGTTGGCCTATGACACCAGAGGCATATGTTGGTGGTAAGGAGGTAGAGGTTGAACCTTCCCACCAATATCCTGTTATATGTTGCCATGTGACAGATGGCAGCAGAGGGACAGTCTGACAATATGGCATCTCACATGGAAATGAGTAGGAAGCAAAGATGGGGCATTGAATTCCTCCATGTGGATAAAATGCCACTGATGCTTGCTGAACATTTCTGGAGACCAAACAGTGGATGTGAGCATAGCGAGGTGGTTAGTGATGTGTTTCAAAAATGGCAACAGTGACAGTGGGTCACTTCAGCTGGTGCAGATTTTAACCAGCAGGGAATGCAGATTTTTGTGCATTGTTGACAAAAAGGCGTAGCTAATAGTGGTGTCTATGTGGAACAATAACATTTTGTAGCTGAGAATTTGCTCTAGCAAATAATGTTATTGTAATTATTATTATAATACTATATATGCTCTTTGTATCTATTGCAGTTTCCATGAAAATAAATAGGAGGCATTACTTTCAGTGTGATCTATATATAAGACAGATATGTAAAAAATATTTTTGGAAAAAAAAAACAACACTTCTGTTTTCTTAGTCTCACTCCCTGGAGAACACAGGTGAAGTACAGTAGGATGATTCACAGAGCCTGTGGTTCCACAGTTGTTAGCATCAGATGCCTCTCAGGTCATGCAGTAGATCACATCTGCTCCAAACTATTGATATGCTACTATTCAAACTGTTTTAGAAAGGGGAAGGCAGTATTCAGCTTTCTTGGTCTCAGATTCTAGAAAGAGAATAAATGTAGATTTCAATAAATACCCCTAAGTTGTCACATTAAATTGCATGTACAGGACCTTGCCTGGCTGATCTAAT